>JAVLUZ010000214.1:97992-171376 GCA_036768485.1 Mermis nigrescens | reverse complement strand
CTCCAAATTTTTTCCTCTAAGAAATTGAAAAAATTTCTTTTTACAAAAACTCATTTTCTTGGTCATTTCTGCAAAAGCCGTCTCAATGCTACCAATCGTTTTATTGCAGCTTCAAAATTCAGTGAGCTACAATGATTTTAAAGTTGGGTCCTGACCATACGTGGGCAGCAAGAAAATTCTGGGGAAGGCGGGTGCAAGATTTTTTGAAGGTCAAAAAATGGCATTAAAAAATGGAGGTATGGCGATAAAAACACCATTTTTCGACGTTTCTCATCAAGCACTATCCATTGGCATGAAAAAAATTGCGCAAAAAACGAAAAAAACTTTCAAAAATTGAATTCTGGGGGGTATTTCGATTTCTGGGGGGTATTTTGGTTTCTGGGGGGCGCATATCCCCCAGACCCCCCCCCCACTACGCCCAGGTGTGGCCCTGACCCATGGCCGTCCCGAGGCTTTAAGGGAAATGTAGAGTGCGGACACCCCTAACAAAAATCTCGGATCACTGCTGAACGAATGTACATAAGACTTCTTTGACAGGCAGTATGATGAACCTGGCATTTGGACTCGTTGAACAACGTCGTCGAGGCGAAGCACAACGACTCCTTCAGCAACGTCGTCGAGTCGAATCACAACGGCGACAACGGAATGAGACAACAACGACGACGACGACGACAACATCTCAACCATTCATGAGATTTAGGGACGAACTTAAATAAATTACGATAGAAGATCGTTTGACAGAAATTGAAGGAAATATTTAAATGAAAAGATAGATTTTAGCTGTTTTTTGGGGTATGACTTTTCTGGGGTTTGACGCGATTATTATTATTTTTACTGGTAATTAGCATAATTAACATTTTGTTCTCTTCCATATAGAGTTTTCAGCGGATGAAAAGTACTGCTAAATCAGTAAAGGACACTTAAAAAACCTTAAAATATGTGAGCAGAGCATCGACAATTATACACCTTAACATCAAAGCTTACTGACTGATTCGATTACCCTTTGTACAACAGTGCAAATCGATCATGCACGAAGTGAAGTTAAGTGTTAGTAGACTTCTATGGAAAAGATGGCAAATTTACTGCAAAAAAAGAGGCAAAGTGGAGGCTGAAAATCGATATAAACAGATATTTCTGTCAAAATAGCTCGAAATGACCAGAAACTGCAGATTATATACTTTTAACGCTATTTCAAGATATATACCACTTATTTTAGCCAAAAAAGCTCTATATTGATCAGCCCTACAGTTTGGCTGAACATCTAAAGCAGCCAGGCTGTGCCTCTATGGTCCCAGTGTATTTGACATACCTTCCATAACATTAAGCAAGCGGTTGTATGAGATTTCTTTATTTTATCACTTATAGGATAAAGGTCAATGAAGGTCAGTTTCAGACGGGTAAGGTTTATTAAAATTGTGTCAAATAATGTAAATATATGAAGGTCAGAGAGGCATAGTAGCACTGCGTGCGACCCATCATTGGGGTCAGTCGGGGGAGGGCTTCGCGAACCGAGGATTTAAAAGGTGTGAATGCGCAAGCATCATGAATACTATTAAAATCATCTTTCAATGCATTTTTGGGCAGAAATTTTGGTTTTCGTCTATTCCTGTCTTTAATTAGGCCTTTTTCTCTCTTTTGAGGATTTGTAGTACATACCATGCATTGGCGTGGATGGGGGGACGCCCCATAAGTTGATCATCCGGCAGCATAATAAAGACCCTCCTAGAATTCAATTTTAGTAACATTTGTTGGCGATTTTTGGCGATTTGACCCAACCAGACCCTCCGGAATTTTCCAGCTGCCCAAGTATGTGTAATTAATTGAGAAGTCCATATAATAGGTAGGTTCGAGAAAATCCACTACTCGACAGTGTTCGGTCGCTTGCACGAGCCGAACCAGTGCTGAATTACTTGAACAAAATTGCACAATTTTATTCTGAGAAGAAACATCATCTGGACGATTTAAAGCGTAAAAAGACGAAAGCCAGAAACAGCAAAAACGAACTGATGGGAAGGCTACGAATAATAGCAATGACGCCTGAGCTCGATGAATTTCTATGCGCGCTGCACTTACATTATAATACCTACCTATGTCCAGTCTGTAATTCAGCAAGAAAGATCATTTGTCTCAAACATGGTATAAGTGTTGAAATAGTGTTGGTATAGTAAATACATATATAAATATGCAACGTTCAATCCGCCGCAAAAGTTTTCTTTCTAAATTTTTGATCTTTCAACTTCTGCTTTATTTTCCACCGAATAATTTTCTGAAGGATTGACCATTCTAAGCCACTACGCAAGGGTAGGTGGCGCAAGCGCAAACATGGGCACAACCGCTTACTGCGAATCGACGACAACTGCTAACCAGTACAATAATACCGCTATGCACAATACCGCTAGCGAACCGTAATATCAATCCAAAGCTATGTAATATATGTCATTCGTTTCGCATCTCATCGAGCACTATCGATTAACATCAAAAAATTGTGAGAAAAACAAAAAATGTTCAAAAATTGAACTCTAGGGGGTGTTTTTCTTTCTGAAGGTGGTATTTTGATTTCTGGGAGTGCATACCTCCAAACACCTCAAGCCCAGGTATGATCCCCTCTTTAACATCCTTAATAATCCGTAATCCCAAGAATATTCGTCAATTTTGTTCCATCGGAGCATTTTTCTTTGCTAGTACCCTACTTTTAATTCAGTATGATTCGAATTTATCAGTCGGTAAGCACATACGGACCATGCCATAATAATAATGACAACAGGCCAAAAAAGCGGAAAACAACATCGTTCAGAACAACAGTATTATCTTTTTTAACAAGACATACTTACATTATTTGAATCAATTGAATAATTTCAGCGAAGACATTACAAAAATAATGGGTGCAAAGAGAACACTCAGTCAGATTAGTAAGCCTGACCTTACAGAAGATATTTTGAATAAACCACTCGTTTCGCAGCGTTCTTTACACAAGTAATGGGTGTACAGAAAAATAACAGCCAGATTCGCAATCCTGTCATTACGTACAATAATTTTAGAAAAAAATTAAGGTTCCGCAATGCTACACATCTGAAATTAATTTTCAGTGTAAACTTTACACAACTAACGGGTGCAAGGAAAATTAATAGTCAGATTTGTAATCCTGACATAACGTGATCATTTTAAAACAACTCTCATGTTTTAAAATATTCTCAAAGCAAAATGAATTTTTAGTGTAAACTTTGCAGTTTTAGAATAAATAAATAGTGTAAACTTCACACAAGTAATGGTTGCAGAGAGAAACTAACAGTCAAATTCATAATCCTGACGCCACAGAGAATATTTTGGGAAAAAATCACGTTTCGTAACGCTCCGGAAGTAAGATGAATTATTAGTATTAAATTTACACCTGAAGAATCAATCAGTATTTGGCGCAACTAAGCTCGCTCGCGTACATACGTGATCCTCAATCTTTAGTGCATTTTTTATTATAAGAATCGTGTCCCAACGCATATCGGGAGAAGTTGATAGACAAAAACCTAACAAAAACGCCTTTTATAACCCCAATATTATAATTTTACAGCTCCGAAAATAACTCAGCATTGAGTGTAACGAAACGCGACCCAATGCCATGTGTAACCATGGACATGTGCTTAATTTTTAAGATAGTTTGCACCTTTAGATTCATAAGCAGAGTAGTTAGCAGGAAAAAAATAGGTAAAACCGTGTTTTTTCACCCAAGGGTTTAAAATTTACGCCATTAGAAATAACTCTGTATTGACTTTAACGAAACGCGTCCAAGTGTGATGTGTAAGCCCTAAGACGTACTTATTTTTATAATATTTGGCACTTGCTGATTTATATCCAGCGCAGTTGAGAAACCGAAAGAAGGTGAAAATCTTTTTTTTCGGGCGCTTGGGCGCATGTGTGGAAAAGATGGCAAAGTCTGCACCATTAGGGTATATCTATGTTTAGGCACTTGGGCGCTTGGGCGCATAGGCGCATGTGTGCAAAAGATAGCAAAATCTCTGCCTTTTTCTGGGCGCTTGGGCGCATTGCGGCGTCCTTGCCTTTGAGTTTGTAAGAAACTTTTCATATTACGGTTTAAATGTATCTGCAAAGTTGTTCAAAAATGCACATTGATTAAAATAAATGTCCAAGTCACCATTTTTTAAACTTTACCAGTTTACTGAATATGAAAAAGCGTAAAGCTGTGCTTGTTGCCCTTTGGTTACAGTTTAGATCTTAACCAGACATACTCAACTCTGTTGAATTTACAGTGTAAACTTCACACTCTCAACCAAATACTATTGCGGACTTATGCTCGTCAAGAGATTCAGGAGTACACACACACATCCAACTTTCTGCCTTCATAGCTGTCCAAGAAGACTTATTTTAGAGGTCCACTTGTATTTTATGTACGCGCTATCTATGACATCAGGACTCCGAATGGAAATCTTGGAAAATAAAGTAAAAGTGTAAAAACAAACATAAAATTATATCAAGTCCTCAAATATGTAAGTTGAAACAGGGGCGGATTTAGGGAGGGGCGGCCGCCCCTCCTCCATGTGCCCAAAATAGTACGCAAAATTAAGCATTTTTGAGCGATTTTTAGCGATTTTTGGGTTAAAACGGCTAATTTTTCCGCCCATGTCAGGGTTCCGCCCCCCCCCCCCTTAGGAAAATCGTAGATTCGCCACTGAGTTGGAGTATGAATCGTGGCCAAAGGTGGGCAGCACCAAAATATTGAGGTACAAGATTTGCTCAAGGTAAAAAAATGGTCTTAAAAAATGATGGTGTGCAAAAAAACGCCATTTTTCAATGTTTCTCATCGATCACTATCCGTTGGCATAAAAATTGCGAAAAAAGTTATAAAAATTGAATTCTGGGGGGCGGGTATTTCGCTTTCTGGGAGGGGGTGCTCCGCCTTCAGATGGAGTGTTTACCCTCTAGCCCCTTCCTACGCCCACGTGTGTACGTGACTGACCTGTTGTGGTCAGTCAGACGTCGAAGTTGTACTTATCATTTGCCAAACGTTTTTTCCGACTTATCTAGGTAAAAGCTTTTCTGAAACGACGTTTGCTCACGCACTACCATTATTTTTATAAATTAAGAAAGAAAATTGCTTAGACGGAATAAAATGAATCAATGCAATAGGAATTACGCAACATTAAGGACATAAAAGGAGTGAACTAGGGAAAAGTCACCTATTTCTGTGAAAGTTGTAACAATCTGATGAAAATTGAGTTTGCACCAAAAAACGCTAAAAAAATCGGAATGTGTTATGTGGCCTGCAGAAAAGATTTGCGCTTTCATCGTAAAAATGAGTAACATGGACAGCTTACTCCTTGAAACAAGCTATTACTAATTTAAAAACGAGACAATGATAATTTTTATGCAAGCATGGCATGCATTGCTATTAGATAGCAAAAAACAACTTGGTGTGCTTATCATAACTTAATTATCGAGCCTGTGTTAAATAACAAAATATTAGATATATATCGAAAGAGAAATTTCATATTGATAAGTAACTAAATCAATTATCAACAAACATGAAACTTTCTTCAACCACTTCGTTTCAACCAGTGAACAACGTTTTTTAAGGCATTTTTCTCAGAGGACGCTGAAACCAATTCTATTTTTTGAGTTTTCTAGCGCAGGACAATTCTTAACAGATCCTTCCAACTCTCACAGGCATACTTAAGTGACTTTTCCCTACCCTTCCTTTTATGTCCTTACTGATGCCTAATTTCAAGTATATTTGACATTTTTTGTTCCACCGGAGTATTTTTCTTTGATAGTACCCCACTTTAAATTACCTAGATTTGAGTAAATCAGTCGGTACGGTAGCATGCCAAAATAATGACAGCAGTCAAAGAACGCGGAAAACAAATTTGTTCAGAACATCAGCATTATGTATTTTAAACAAGGTAAGATCGCCTTATCTAAGAATATCGAATATTTTGTGTGTATACTTTACGCAACCAATAGGCGTAAAGTAACCTTTCTCTCATATTCACAAACCTGACTTTACAAAGAATATTATAAAATATTAAGCTTTTGCAACGCTTCAATACCAAAAGAGATTTTCAATGTAGACTTTACACAACTACTGGGTGTACAGAAATCTCACAGTCAGATTTGTAATCCTGACGTTAAGGAGATAATTTTGAAAAAATTCAGCTTCTTTAACACTCTAAAACTTAGCTTAATTTTCGGTGTAAACTCTATACAACAACTGGGTCTTAAGGAAACATACAGTTAGATTCGTATCCTGACATAACGAGATTATTTTCAAAAAATTATCATTTTGCAACGCTCTCGAAGTAAAACAAATTTTCAATGTAAACATTACGCCGCTACAATAACTCAACAGTGTAAATTCTATACTACTGGATGAAGCGGAGGCCAACAGTCAATTAGTAATCCTGACGTTACGGTGAACATTTTAAATAAATTCACATTTCGCAATCGCTCTGAATTAAAAAATATTTGTGATTACTTTACATCCCTACAATAACTCAATATTTAACGTGATTAATTGCAATAAAGTGCATGGCGGAATCCTCGACGATAAGTGCATTTTTATAATTAGGATCATTTACCAACTCATATCGGGAGAAGTTGAGACAAAAACTACACAAGAATGTCTTTTTTAACCCCAAAACTTGGAGCTTTATACCGCTAGGGTTGACTCCGTATAGAACGAAAAGAAACGCGACCATGTTCGATTTGTAACTAATAAAAAGGAATTAATTTCTAGAATAGGTTGTATAATTTGATTAATAAAGGGAGAGGTTGAAAAAGTTGAAAGAGGTGAAAACGGGCTTTTTGTGTCACTCCCAAGTTTAAACATTGAACTTATACAACTATACTCTGTTTCACATACTTCATGCATGAATTCTAAGAATTTTTATCGACAGTAAGCCGAGGGTTACAAAAATTACATATCAGATCAAGGCTCGAATCGCAATCTGTCAAGGAGATAGTTTTAAAATTCATGACTGAAGTTGTGTGAAACAGACTACAGATCTGTATTGACTTTTAACGGACGCAATCAAATTCAACGTGTAGCCCTTGGTATAAAGTACTTTTCTAACAGAAAATTTTTTGCAGACTTTACACTTAGCGCACAGTAGCGTAAGAACAAGAGAGGATTTGCATAAACCAAAAAATGATATTAGACGAATTCATACTCTACATTGCAAATGCATTATATTATACCAATTTGGATTGACTTATTTACAGGCTACGGTTTTGAAAAAATTTCAAATCGAACCTTTGTCTTATTGTAGGGCTAGAGCGAGTTATCGTTAAACAACTTCAAATACAGATTTGTGATCTACAGACCATGGGTAACAATGGAAAAAAATTGGAATGCCGCAAGTAATATGAAGATTTTAATTTTTGATGTGAAATTTACACGTTTATCACAAGCTGGGCATTAAGTGTGGAAAAACCAAGAGACACAGGCAGCGCATTTTTTATTATCTATCTCTTGAAGAGAACTGCACATCGCACCTTTTAGATGTGTCCCGTTGTAGATGTAGGGGAAGTGAGGATGTAAGAACACTTTTCGAAGGCACATAATGTATTCATAGTTTTGAACTAGTCTTTAAAAAAGAGAATAAGGTTGGAAATATTCTAGGGTGGTAAGCCGGGCGTATAAAAGTTTACTGAGGGAAACTTACCACTCTCCCTTCCGATCAGAGATCATGCACCTATGGATCTAGCCTCCAGCGCCCGCATGTGGCGAACGTATGTGGTTCATTCAATCGTAAGAAACAACTTGTATTATAGCTTTCTTTGCATGTAATGTGACGAATAATTCAAAGTTACTCACAGTATTTATTTATGTATACGCTTTACACAAATTTCATAAGAGATACAGCAAGAACGGGCTACAACCTAAAACTTCCCCATTTGACGTGTCAATATGTCCCGTTTATAGGGAGTGACATGGGAGGTCTGGATAGGAAATCTAACTTTAAAGTCGACTATCCTTCAGCCTATCACTACCAAGTGTTCATGTACGATTTTATTCGTGCCTCCAGGAAGAGAAAACTCGTTGCATTGTGTAGGCTTCGAACCGTCAACCTTCTTCACCAGATGCAACGGTGTTTACAACTACGCCACAAGGCGTCAAGAACGAGCTGCAACCGACAGTAATCAATGGGTGTAAAGTGTAAGCGATGGATAGCTAATATTTGCATACACTACACTGTTTCATGGAGCATGAGCTTCAGGCAGGCGCGACGAAGAGTTTGTGCAAAGAAATTATAAAACTAAATTCGCAGCAAAAAATTCTAACTCACTCTAAAGTTTAAACTTAGCCGCAGACGGTTCAAACAGCTTCCAGCGCATGCATTTTCTGCATTTGGTGCCCTATTGATTTATTCACTTGGTTATATTTAGCTTACTCTGATTTTCCCTAATCTGCTCTCAGTTAGCTTTTTTATGCAACAATCAGTGAATTCCGATAAAACAACGAGATGCCATGGATTCATCGCAGATCTACATCACTTTACACTCTTAATTTGAGATTTTATGCAAAACCAACGTATTCGATCGCGACGAAGAACGTCACGGACGACGAGCATTAGATACTTTTATTGAGTAAATGATTCAGAATAGCTCAAAGTAAAAATATGCTAACAAAATACATCAGCGTCCATCCAGAAAAAATATAAACCGAAGCTAATAATGGTGATCGACGAAATGTGTTTGTTTAATCTGTAACAAAAAGATTGCTATTGCTGCAAACAGAAGAAATCCCTGGGCAAAGCAAGGGCAAGGTATTATAGGAGTTGGATAATGTAGGTACGTATGTAAATTATTGAACAAGATAAATCAAGAAACAACATGATAAAAAAAATATAGACTCTATTCTCGCCACAAAATTTGAGCAATAAAGAACTGATTGAGTTTGTTTAGGAGTGCTTTATCCCGACCTTATCGCGGGACACATAGAGAGTATCCTAACATGCATTACTTTAAGAAAGCGCGATATAAACGCTTAGATCGGACCGTTTCCGACTCAGCGCATGATCTTAAATAGACGCGTGATGATAGCGCCCCTGTGCACATTTGCACATTATGTACTCGATATCATCATAGGTAGCGCGTTAGCGCATACCTATAATATACTTGGGTACCCCTAACACCTGTGCACCCCCTACAGCTATAACAGGACACATATATAAGGTGCAGTTCTTTTTAAAAGATAGATAATAAAGAAATTCGCTGCCCGTGTTTTTTGTTTTTCTTGAAATTCAAAACTGGCTGTGTAAAGAAGATGTAAAGTTTTTGTGTAACGTTATAACATGGAATAAATTTTGGTAGGTTTTTTAGGCGGCATGTGAACAACTCAGTATCGACTCCTCGAATAAATTAATGGCACAGACTTGTAGAGGAAGGGATGCTCCAAATTAACTTTTTTTTGTTTGTTGAAATTCGCATTAGTTCTCGAATGGGAGTGTAAAGAGTGCGAAAATCTGGGGGTGAAAAAGCACATTTTGGTTGAGTTTCTAACTTGTTTATGACTGATACTAACTCCGATTATGAGTTTTTAGAAATGTTTTCTGACAGAAATGTAGAGCAGATTAAGGGCTACAATCTGCTTACAAGCAGACTTTTCTACGCTCAATAGGGAGTTAGGTCCTGGGGTTTAAAGTTTACACTCTAGTCGATGGTGTAAAGAACAGATTTTAACTAAGAATTCTCTGCCAGCTTTTTCCGCTTATAAGTCGAGCTATAATGAGTATGTCAGTAATCAAGCAGCTTCTAGGGGCTACACGTCGCAGCAAACCGCGTTAAAAAAACGCAATATTGAATTATTTATGGGGTTCTAAAAGTTCGAAATCAGACGTGAAAAATGGGCGAAAAAACACGTTTTCCCCAATTTTGATTGGTAAATCCTATCAAATAATTTTTGCGACAGCATTTTTGCACATAGAAACGTACAAAGACGCGAAAGCTACAAACTGTACCAAACCGAATTTATTTACACTCAATGGGGAATACGGTACGAATTTCTAGAGTTTACAATGTTCTGAATGATGGAAAATATGTCTTTGTTTGCGTTTTGTTCGCCACTTTCTCCTTTCAGAAGTCAGGATAGGTCCAATAGAATAAAAATAAAGTGCCTTATATGGGGTGTATGTCACAGCGAATCGCGTATGTCTAAACCAATATTAAGCGAATGTAAAGTCAAGAATGGGGTGCTTTAAACAGGTTTCTGTCTTGTTTCTTTCTGCCAGCTTCTCCGGTTTTGAGTCAGGGACATAATTCTCAAGTCTGTAAATGAATCTGAAACCAAGTTCGATACGCAATTTTGGTGCGTATGTTTACACTCAACAGTTCAGTAAAGTGCTTTAAACCAATGTTAATTCATCCTTACGACATTATAAGCACTTACTATTTTCATAAATGTTGGTCGTAATATCGAAGCAATATTAAAATTACGATTCTGACTAAAATCTTTTTCACACTAGGCGTTAAGATATCGTTTACACTACATATTAATCTTCGTTTTAGAGCCTTGCGGAAACTGATTTTTCCCTTATGACTAGAAATTTTTAAGGAATCAAGTGTGAGAAGTCGGTTAGATATATTTTTTACGCAACAGTGGTGTAAACTGTCTTACACCTAATGTTGATTTGTCATTAGACCATTGTTGAGACGTGATGTCTTTATAAATGTTGATTGTAATATCCGCGTAATATCAGATTTACGAATCCGACTAAAATCTTCTGTGCATTCTGTGTATGTAAGTAAACACTGCATATGAACTTTTGACCTAGAGCCTTGCAAAAACATAATATTTTTCTTAAATTCAAAAAAACAATAAATCAAGTGTGAGAGGCCAGTTGGGCGCGTTTGTTCACAATGACGCTTTTTAAAAAGTGGTCTCATAACGATTAGATACATAGGTTTTGGCTTACTGTTGATGCTACAGTCTTATGTATTTCATGTAATTCTGTGCATGAGAATCAATTTTCAGCTCATTATCAAGTGACCACAGAAGTGATTGATTAATTGCCCACAGATAATATAGTTTTGAAAAGTAAACATTCATGTGTCATGTAATTGTTAAGTACAATATTATGATTGTTGCTTCAGCTAAAGTCACTTCGGTTTTTGAGTACAGTGATTCAAAAATTGTTATTTATGCATGTTGCTCCGCATTCATATTGCTTTGCTTTAGAAATTGTTATAAGTGTTGGTTACGTTATCATACATGTGTAAATTATTATAAATGCTTTGATCCGCAAGTAATTGATTTGTCGTTCTTTGACTTGTTGAATAAGCTTAATTACTGTACGTAGTGTTAATGCGGGTATTGATAGAGTTGAGCGAATGCGAATGCAAGTATAAATTGCTAAGATGGAAGCAGTACCTAATGACATTCGCTACAACACTGACAAAGATAGGAATAACTACTATTTTTTGCTAACATAAAGTTGGTTACTAGCAAGAAAAAATGCTCCGATGGAACAAAAAAGGAAGAATATACTTGAAACAAAGAATTATCAAGGACGTAAAAGGAGGGGACTAGAAAAAGCTCCTATGTACAAATGTCACAAAATTTGCTAAAACTCAGAAATTTCATAAACAGAGAAAAAATGAAAGTAAGTAAATCAAAGAAAAAACCTACCTGTGCCTAAAACTGCAAGATCTGCCAAAAATCAGACTTCTTCTAAGCAACGCAAAAATCAAAGTATGTTCTGCGGCCTCTAAAAGAATAGGTGAACCTTCTCATATTGTCCACCACACAGTAGGCGGTTGCAAAATTCTGAGGGGAGTTTCAAATTGAAATATTGGCCTTAATAATAGTGCTATGGCGAAGAAAAACACCATTTTTGAACGTTTCTTGTCGAGCTCTATCTATTGGTACCTACCAAAAAAACCCAAAAAGAGCAGAAAGATTTAAAACTTTGAATTCTGGAGGTATTGTTGGGTATTTGCGTTTTCTTGTTGGGTATTTTGCCTCAGGGTGCATACATCCTCAAACCCCTAACGTCTAGGTATGGTGTCCAATGCTTAATATAAAGCTTATAAAATAAATCTCAAATCTGCGTTTTCGCTAATCACTTGCAACGTTAATTTATTCGATACTAGATGAGCTGCCCGGCGTTGCCCGGAGCTGAACTTAGGCCTGATATATAGCTATGTGGAATTGATATGTAAAAAAATCCATAATTTTGGTGTTTCTTGGAAAAATCCATAATTTTGATGTTTTTCTATTAATCCGTAATTTTGGTGTTATTTTAAAAAATCCGTAATTTTGATGTTTTTAAAAAAATCCATAATTTTGATATTTTTTAAAAAAATCCATGTTTTTTAAAAAGAATCCATAATTTTGATGTTATTTTGAAAAATCCATAATTCTGATGTTTTTTAAAAAAATCCATAATTTTGATGTTTCAAAAAAATTTCCATAATGTTGGTGTTTCATACGTGCCCTATCTTATAGCGTTGAGTATGCTATAGCATTGGGCACTTTATACCGTGTCATATCTTATAGCATTGGGTATGTTATAGCATTAGGTATCTTATAGCATTGGGTATGCTATACTGTATCCTATCTGGTAGCATAGTTGAGCTGCCCGGCGTTGCCCGGGCTGAACTTAGGCCTGATAGCTATATGGAATTAATATGTCTCTTGTATTTTTTTATTTTTCAAGACTTTTGATGTTTTTGGGATATTTCTAAAAAAATTGTTAGTACAAACCATATTTTATTTTTTGGATTTTTTTAAAATGTCTTTTGTCAACCATTTTTTTGATCAAATCCATATTTTTGACGTTACAGAATGGTTTTGAAAATTGTTCAGCCATAATCATATTTTTGATGTTCTGGGGTGTTCTGGAAATTTTTTTAATAAAACCCATATTGTTGATGTTTTGTGATGTTTTGGAAAATTTTTTTCGTCAAACCATATTTTTGATGTTTTAGGATGTTTTGGAAAATTTTTTTAATCAAACCCATATTTTTGATGTTTTGGGATGTTTTGGATTTCGCAAAATATTTTTGGTGTCAAAAATTTTTCGTCAAACCATATTTTTGATGTTTTAAAAATTTTTTGTTTGTTGTAGCAAAGGGTGTCATATATCACGTGATATGTTATAGCTGATGGTATCTCCTATCTTATATCACTGCATGTTATGGCACAGACAGGGTATCTATATCAAACCTATCTTATAGAATTGCCTATCTCGTAGCAAAGGGTATCTTATATCCCATACTATCTTATAACATTGCCTATCTTGCAGCTCGGGGTATCTTATATCACTTCCTATCTTATAGCATTGCCTATCTTGTAGCACGGGGTATCTTTTATAACGTTCTATCTTATAGCATTGCCTATCTTGTAGCACGGGGTGTCTTATATCACGTCCTATCTTATAGTATTGCCTATCCTGTAGCACAGAGTATCTTATATCACGTCCTATCTTATAGCATTGCTTATCTTGTTGCACATAGTATCTCATACCATGCCTATCTTATAAAATTGCCTATGTTATAGCATCATTTGGTTAAACCTGTATTTTGATGTTTCACAGTGCCGACCAATGCTATAACATATAACAATGTACATAGTGTCGCCAGGCATGCTCCTCTTGGCCGGGGTATCCCTATACAAACAGTATAAACTAATTTTTGAAAAAAATAGCAAAAAATCGGCCATCTCCCGAAATCGTGGAGGCTTATAGCACAGGGGCCAAACCCTGCTCCCTCCCTGCCCAGGGCCAATGGGTGCGTTTGTCGAAATTTCAAGATCGCTACGGCTCCTTCCCCCATTGGACCGACCTCGGCCCAAAATATCAGCCCACCAAATTTCATTGGGCCGGAGCCAACCCGGCACAAACATACGAACATACGAACATACATACATACAAACAAACAAACTTTCAAAAATATATAGTAGATTGTGGCCAGATTAATATTACAAAAAGTTATATCCTATGATTATTTGCAATACCGCAACGGAAGACTGTGATTTCTATATAATGTATGCGTTCATTCAGTACTCTTCTGGCGTTTAATCCCACCAGACCACCCGGATTTCATTCCTGCTCATGTAAACTGATAACCATTAGGCATAGGAGGTTAGGGGTATGCATCAGTGTTCAATCAGAAACGTCGGAAATTGCCCTTTTTCCAACATACCATAATTATTATTTTTTGACCCAGAAAAATATTGCAACATGGCGCTGCTCAGCTATGGCGATATCTGCTTTTGCAGATTGAGTGGTTCAGTTATCTAGCCCAATGTTTTATCTTTGTTAGACAGGATGCTGCTTTCTACTGCAGGCCGCAGAATATACTTCGACTTTTGCGTTGCTTAGAAAAAGTCTGATTTTTAGCAGATCTTGCAGTTTTAGGCACAGGTAAGGTTTTTCTTTGATTTACTTACTTTCAATTTTTCTTTGTTTAAGAAATTTCTGAGTTTCAGCAAATTTTATGACATTTGTATATAGGAGCTTTTTCTAGTCCCCTCCTTTTACGTCCTTGATAATTTCTTTGTTCCAAGTATATCCTACTTTTTTGTTCCAATGGAGCATTTTTTCTTGCTAGTATGCATATGAATGGCACGAGTAAAACTAAATACTAGCAAATGAAATGCTCCGATGGAACAAAAAAGATGAATATGCTTGGAATTGTGGATTATTAAGGATGTAAAAAGGAAGGGACTAGGAAAAAGCTGCCTAAAGTCGCAAAATCTGCTAAAAATAACACTTTCTCTAAGCAACGCAAAAAATCGAAGTATATTCTGCGGATAACTGATTAAAATAAATATTTAACTATAAAAATGATTAAAAAAGCAGCACGTTAGCTATGCAGTATCTAAGGGAAATGAGTAGTAATGGCCGGCAGCCTGGAGGGCAACGCTGTAGGATAGGCTATGTTATAACATAGGCGATGACGTAAAAATCTGCTCCCTGAGGTAAGCTGAGGGAGCAACGTTAAAGTATATGAATATTTGGACGGGAAAGGAGGGGTGTGTGAGGGGAGGGGGCTCCCACCACGCCGCCTGTTATATCATGGTCTATCTTGCAGTGTTGTTCCTCAGGTTGCATGGTCGATCTGGGGGTGGTGTCGATGAATTGTTTTGCTAAAAATGGTATAAATGGCATAAAACAGGCACGTGGCTAGCCGTTGGAGGACCAGCACTGATTTGGGAGGACTATACCCAAAAATAGCACAAAATAACGTCTAAAAAGTCTGATTTTTCTGAATTTTGGAGGGTCAGACCCCACTCCCCCAGATCTACGTGCCTGCATAAAAATTATGTATATGGTCAAGCATTTTTCCGATTTTCGCCCTGTTTTATCTAGAAATTTTTCTATGCTGAGATGCCCCCTCGTGCATGTCTTGTATGTATTATTTACTGTTCGAAGAAAGCACGTACACAACAAGTCACGACTAATTTCGCTCATCTGTCAGTAATTCAGTAGAACATTAATTGCGAAGTTGTTAAAATTACAGTAAAAATGAAATAGGCAGCCATATAGATCAGCGAATATATCGGATATGCTGCAAATGTGATCTGTTTCGTTTGATACAGAAAAATACGATATGACAAATCGTCGCGAAAATGAACAAAAAAAATTCGCAGTAATTTCAAGTGATTTCTAGGCATCTTATCCGTAGATGCGAAGCATGGCGGTTCTGAGAGTCAGCCTCAAAAATAGGCATAAATTGACAGTCATTGCAGCAAAAAATTTTAATTTTTATCATTTCCCAGGAACATGGTCCCCTCCCATAGGTGTTCGTCTCGTCTCCACTCATTTGCATGGGCCTGCATACTACCGAAAACTTTGCCGTTTAAAAACAATTTATTGATATTTTTTGTAAAGTCGTGGAAAATTTTTGTCATGTTGTGAAATATTTGTGTCACGTTGTGAAATATTTTTGTCAAGTTGTGAAATATTTTTGTCACGTTGTGAAATATTTTTGTCACGTTGTGGAAATTTTTTGTCAAGTTGTGGAAATTTTTTGTCAAGTTGTGAAAATTTTTTGTCAAGTTGTGAAAATTTTTTGTCAAATTGTGAAATATTTTTACGTGCTTAAGCATAGTACTTTTGTCATATTGTGAAATTTTTTTGTCAAGTTGTGAAAATTTTTTGTCACGTTGTGAAAATTTTTTGTCACGTTGTGGAAATTTTTTGTCAAGTTGTGAAAATTTTTTGTCAAGTTGTGGAAATTTTTTGTCAAGTTGTGGAAATTATTTTGTCACGTTGTGGAGCATAGTATTTTTGTCAAGTTGTGAAAATTTTTTGTCACGTTGTGGAAATTTTTTGTCAAGTTGTGAAAATTTTTTGTCAAATTGTGAAATATTTTTCGTGTTAAGCATAGTACTTTTGTCAATTGTGAAAATTTTTTGTCAAGTTGTGGAAATATTTTTGTCAAGTTGTGGAACATTTTTTGTCAAGTTGTGGAAATTTTTTGTCACGTTGTGGAAATTTTTTGTCAAGTTGTGGAAATTTTTTGTCAAGTTGTGAAATATTTTTGTCAAGGTGTGAAATATTTTTGTCAATGTTGCGAAATATTTTTGTAAAATTTTTATATTTTGCTGAAAGTATGCAGTTTTACGAGTTTTTTACCAAAATTATAAAAATCCATCAATAAGACAAAAAACAGAAAAAAAGATAAAACGTAGACCCTAGGCTGATTGGCGATTTCTGGCGCAGGGCCAAGTTGGTCCAATTGGGACCGCTTTCTAACAGATCTAGAAGGAAATCCGTCGGCGGTCTTCTCCAGGCAGCAGCTGAGGGCTTTTTTCCATCCGATCTAACGCTGGCAGACGCTGTGAATCAAGCGTTCGTCACGAGAGGCAAACGCAAACGTCAAGACACAGAATAAAGTAAATAATATAAATTAAGCTTTATTAAAGCTATAAAGGAAACATCTCTATTTCCTCGGCTACTTGAGGCAAATCGTTAGTGCGAGAATTACGAATACATAAATACATAATTATTAAAAAATTAAAAAAGCAAAAATCGAGGCAGTGGCGATGACGGGTGTCCAATTGGGGCGTTTTTGGGGGGTCTGGCCGGTGAAAACCATTGTAACTAGTGATTTCGGGGCAGTGGAGATAGGTTGAGCAGTGGTCTGGGTGTAAATTGGGCCCGTTGTTGTTGATGATGGAGCATTGCTTGTTGAAAACTGGGTGGAAAATTGGGTAGTTGTGGAACTTGAATCAAAATGTTTATCAATTTTTCAATAAGCACCGAATCATTTTTTTCTTACTCTTTTGTATGTAGGTTGTTGGGATCGCGGTGTTGAGGCCACAGCAGGTTGATTGTAGTGTTACTAGGCTGGTAAAAAAAGATGTTCGAGATGAAAGCATGGGATCCGAACTGTTGCACCGGGGTGGTGGGTGTGTAATCCAGGTTTGTAAAGATATCGTTGATCATCTAAAAACGACGTTTTTGCAGTATTTTAACATTTTTAGGAATCGGAAAACTTTTTACTTGGCCGCCATCGTCAAACGTATACCAATCAGGAGTAATTTCACATAGTAGCGATTTTTCGGGTATATTGCATGAGCAATAAGCGCATAAATTGCATAAAATAGGTTGGAAATAAATTAAAATCGACAAAAGCGACAAAAATCGCATTTTTTATGATGTTATCTAAATGACTGACAAGGCGTCCCCCCACGCTTCCCTTTACGCGTATTAAATAAGTATGTGACGTATATACCCATATAATCACAGCAAGAACACCCAAATTTTCAGTCAATGTTTTATTTCGGAAAATTACGCCATTAATTTACGTAATTTCAAACCATTGTGATCGATACAATTAATAAATGCCCAAAAAGGGCCATTTTTCCGTCGTGTCAACAATAATTCCCAGTATTCACATCGATTGTAATACGGCAAAATAAAATCTTGAAATCTAAATCGATCTTAAAACCCTAGCTGGCGCGAAGAGAAATTAATAATAAAGTTTGGTGTTATGTACGTGCTAAGGAATTCTAAAAAATCATCCTACGCGTAAAGTAATGTCTAAACTCTTTTCCGAAAAACTTATAGTCAACTCATTTAAACGCGTAAAATTTTCGAAACTTGAGATAAGATTACGAACGTCAAAGAATGCGTCGAAGCTACGTAGCTGAATTTCGAGCGGATTCAAAATTCTACTCCAACGTACGATTGTGTAATTAAAATCTTGTATATAAATTTATTTATATCGTAGGGTAGTAAACCGTTAGGAAAACGAATTTTTTCCGTCCAAATCGATTTGTCTCTGGCCTGTCGTTTCAGGAAAAGCTTTATTATTCGTCGTACGTACATAGTTGCTGTTCCGATTTTTGAAACCTTTAATGAGTTGGGGGTCGGTTTAAAAAATTTTAAGAGAACATCACTCAATAAAAATTACCGGTGAGTTTGACGAATTCGGGGTTGATTAGTCGAAGTAAGGAACGTAATTTTGTGCCCGTAATATTTCCCTTAATTTCGACAACCTCAATATATTTAATATATACCGACTATATGTAATCAGTCGATATAAGTCTGAACAAACGGCAGACTATTTGGGAAACAGGCCTAATAAGGGTTAAAATCATTACTTGAACATTAAGCGGAAGAGAAATCATGATGACCGTTGATAATATCGAGTCGAATGAACTGTTTATGAAAGAAAGAAAAACATGACTGCATACGTGTGTAACTCGTTCCGGAACGGGCTCCGGTGTCTTTCACTAGTGCATAGATTGTCCATATTATAATCGTTTTTCCTTATAAACACGAATTCTTCGAGTCAGTATCCATTACATGGGGTCTGACTATAATCACGGAGCATATTTAAGCTTCGAATTAACGTATAAGTATCATATAGCTAAGCATGTTGAACGAAAATCATTCTTAATGATTTCGCTCAACGTCTCAATCTATACCACCCGATTTTTTCATATTGACAAGGCGAAGCTTAAATATGCTCCGTGATTATAATCAGACTCTATGTAATGGATACTGGCTCGATCAGAATTCGTGTGTGCAAGGAAAAACGATTATAATATGGACAATCTATGCACTAGTGAAAGACACCGGAGCCCGTTCCGGAACGAGTTACACACGTATGCAGTCATGTTTTTCTTTCTTTCATAAACAGTTCATTCGACTCGATATTATCAACGGTCATCATGATTTCTCTTCCGCTTAATGTTCAAGTAATGATTTTAACCCTTATTAGGCCTGTTTCCCAAATAGTCTGCCGTTTGTTCAGACTTATATCGACTGATTACATATAGTCGGTATATATTAAATATATTGAGGTTGTCGAAATTAAGGGAAATATTACGGGCACAAAATTACGTTCCTTACTTCGACTAATCAACCCCGAATTCGTCAAACTCACCGGTAATTTTTATTGAGTGATGTTCTCTTAAAATTTTTAAACCGACCCCCAACTCATTAAAGGTTTCAAAAATCGGAACAGCAACTATGTACGTACGACGAATAATAAAGCTTTTCCTGAAACGACAGGCCAGAGACAAATCGATTTGGACGGAAAAAATTCGTTTTCCTAACGGTTTACTACCCTACGATATAAATAAATTTATATACAAGATTTTAATTACACAATCGTACGTTGGAGTAGAATTTTGAATCCGCTCGAAATTCAGCTACGTAGCTTCGACGCATTCTTTGACGTTCGTAATCTTATCTCAAGTTTCGAAAATTTTACGCGTTTAAATGAGTTGACTATAAGTTTTTCGGAAAAGAGTTTAGACATTACTTTACGCGTAGGATGATTTTTAGAATTCCTTAGCACGTACATAACACCAAACTTTATTATTAATTTCTCTTCGCGCCAGCTAGGGTTTTAAGATCGATTTAGATTTCAAGATTTTATTTTGCCGTATTACAATCGATGTGAATACTGGGAATTATTGTTGACACGACGGAAAAATGGCCCTTTTTGGGCATTTATTAATTGTATCGATCACAATGGTTTGAAATTACGTAAATTAATGGCGTAATTTTCCGAAATAAAACATTGACTGAAAATTTGGGTGTTCTTGCTGTGATTATATGGGTATATACGTCACATACTTATTTAATACGCGTAAAGGGAAGCGTGGGGGGACGCCTTGTCAGTCATTTAGATAACATCATAAAAAATGCGATTTTTGTCGCTTTTGTCGATTTTAATTTATTTCCAACCTATTTTATGCAATTTATGCGCTTATTGCTCATGCAATATACCCGAAAAATCGCTACTATGTGAAATTACTCCTGATTGGTATACGTTTGACGATGGCGGCCAAGTAAAAAGTTTTCCGATTCCTAAAAATGTTAAAATACTGCAAAAACGTCGTTTTTAGATGATCAACGATATCTTTACAAACCTGGATTACACACCCACCACCCCGGTGCAACAGTTCGGATCCCATGCTTTCATCTCGAACATCTTTTTTACCAGCCTAGTAACACTACAATCAACCTGCTGTGGCCTCAACACCGCGATCCCAACAACCTACATACAAAAAAGTAAGAAAAAATGATTCGGTGCTTATTGAAAAATTGATAAACATTTTGATTCAAGTTCAACAACTACCCAATTTTCCATCCAGTTTTCAACAAGCAATGCTCCATCATCAACAACAACGGGCCCAATTTACACCCAGACCACTGCTCAACCTATCTCCACTGCCCCGAAATCACTAGTTACAATGGTTTTCACCGGCCAGACCCCCCAAAAACGCCCCAATTGGACACCCGTCATCGCCACTGCCTCGATTTTTGCTTTTTAATTTTTTAATAATTATGTATTTATGTATTCGTAATTCTCGCACTAACGATTTGCCTCAAGTAGCCGAGGAAATAGAGATGTTTCCTTTATAGCTTTAATAAAGCTTAATTTATATTATTTACTTTATTCTGTGTCTTGACGTTTGCGTTTGCCTCTCGTGACGAACGCTTGATTCACAGCGTCTGCCAGCGTTAGATCGGATGGAAAAAAGCCCTCAGCTGCTGCCTGGAGAAGACCGCCGACGGATTTCCTTCTAGATCTGTTAGAAAGCGGTCCCAATTGGACCAACTTGGCCCTGCGCCAGAAATCGCCAATCAGCCTAGGGTCTACGTTTTATCTTTTTTCTGTTTTTTGTCTTATTGATGGATTTTTATAATTTTGGTAAAAAAAAACTCGTAAAACTGCATACTTTCAGCAAAATATAAAAATTTTACAAAAATATTTCGCAACTTGACAAAAATATTTCACACCTTGACAAAAATATTTCACAACTTGACAAAAAATTTCCACAACTTGACAAAAATTTTCACATTGCTATATGTAGCACTAAAAAGTACTATGCTCACAGCACGTGACAAAAAATATTTCACAACTTGACAAAAAATTTTCACAACTTGACAAAAAATTTCCACAACTTGACAAAAAAATTTCCACAACGTGACAAAAATATTTCACAACGTGACAAAAATATTTCACAACTTGACAAAAATATTTCACAACTTGACAAAAAAATTTCCACAACTTGACAAAAATATTTCACAACGTGACAAAAAATTTTCACAACTTGACAAAAAATATTTCACAATATGACAAAAGTACTATGCTTAAGCACGTAAAAATATTTCACAATTTGACAAAAAATTTTCACAACTTGACAAAAAATTTTCACAACTTGACAAAAAATTTCCACAACGTGACAAAAAATTTCCACAACTTGACAAAAAATTTTCACAATATGACAAAAGTACTATGCTTAAGCACGTAAAAATATTTCACAATTTGACAAAAAATTTTCACAACTTGACAAAAAATTTTCACAACTTGACAAAAAATTTCCACAACTTGACAAAAATTTTCACAACGTGACAAAAAATTTTCACAACTTGACAAAAGATATTTCACAATTTGACAAAAAATTTTCACAACTTGACAAAAAATTTCCACAACGTGACAAAAATATTTCACAACGTGACAAAGATATTTCACAACTTGACAAAAAATTTACACAACTTGACAAAAATATTTCACAACTTGACAAAAAATTTTCACAACTTGACAAAAAATTTTCACAACTTGACAAAAAAAATTTCACAATATGACAAAAGTACTATGCTTAAGCACGTAAAAATATTTCACAATTTGACAAAAAATTTTCACAACTTGACAAAAATATTTCACAACTTGACAAAAAATTTCCACAACTTGACAAAAAAATTTCCACAACGTGACAAAAATTTCCACAACGTGACAAAAAATTTCCACAACTTGACAAAAAATTTCCACAACTTGACAAAAAATTTCCACAACTTGACAAAAAATTTCCACAACGTGACAAAAAATATTTCACAACGTGACAAAAATATTTCACAACTTGACAAAAATATTTCACAACGTGACACAAATATTTCACAACATGACAAAAATTTTCCACGACTTTACAAAAAATATCAATAATTGTTTTTAAACGGCAAAGTTTTCGGTAGTATGCAGGCATGCAAATGAGTGGAGACGAGACGAACACCTATGGGAGGGGACCATGTTCCTGGGAAATGATAAAAATTAAAATTTTTTGCTGTAATGACTGTCAATTTATGCCTATTTTTGAGGCTGACTCTCCAGAACCGCTATTCGTATCTACGGATAAGATGCCTAGAAATCCTAAAATACTTGAAATTACTGCGATTTTTTTATGTCATTTTCGCGACGATTTGTCATATCGTATTTCTCTGTATCAAACGAAACAGATCACATTTGCAGCATATCCGATGTATTCGCTGATCTATATGGCTGCCTATTTCATTTTTACTGTAATTTTAGCAACTTTTCGCGATTAATGTTCTACTGAATTACCGACAGATGAAGCGAAATTAGTTGTGACTTGTTGTGTATGTGCTTTCTTCGAACAGTAAATAATACATACAAGACATGCACGAGGGGGCATCTCAGCATAGAAAAATTTCTAGATAAAACAGGGCGAAAATCGGAAAAATGCTTGACCATATACATAATTTTTATGCAGGCACGTAGATCTGGGGGAATGGGGTGCCTGACTCTCCTAAAATTCAGAAAAATCGGACTTTTTAAACGTTATTTTTGGTCTTTTTGGGTATAGTCCTCCCAAATCAGTGCTGGTCCCCCAACGGCCAGCCACGTGCCTGTTTTATGCCATTTATACCATTTTTTAGCAAAACAAATTCATCGACACCACCCCCCAGATCGACCATGCAACCTGAGGAACAACACTGCAAGATAGACCATGCTATAACAGGCGACGCGGTGGGGGCCCCCTCCCCTTACACACCTCTCCTTTCCCGTCCAAATGCTCGATATACTTTAACGTTGCTCCCTCAGCTTACCTCAGGGAGCAGATTTTTACGTCATCGCCTATGTTATAACACAGCCTATCCTACAGCGTTGCCCTCCAGGCTGCCGGCCATTACTACTGAAATGATATTGAGTAAACTGACAGTCTTTCTACGCCAATTGAATGAAATAGCAAACATCGATGCATCCAAGACAATTGAAGAAATTGTTGGTTTAAAACAGTAGGAAACGCGTACGTTGACTTGAAACAGACTAAATGTAGGTGCACTAGCATACCCGTAATGATTGTGTGCACTAATCAATCGGCCCCTGCTTTGCTTGCTATAATGCTTATAACAAAATAGAACAACTTTAAATACAATACCACTTAGTTTTCTAACAATCAGGATACGAAGCTAGTCTGCGTTGCTACTTGCCAGCAATTTTGAAAATGTAATCATTATAGATTTCGTTTATACACTCTTATCAGAAATTTTCAAAATTATTTCAAAAAGGCACTTTTTAGAGGCCGCAGAAAATGCTTCGATTTTTTGCATTGCTTAGAGAAAGTGTGATTTTTAGCAGATTTGCGACTTTAGGTAGCTTTTTCCTAGTCCCCTTCTTTTACATCTTAATAATCCACTATTCCAAGTATATTCATCCTTTTTATTCCTTCGGATCGTTTTTCTTTGTTAGTACCTTACTTTTAATTAGCATGATTTGAGTACATCAGTCAGTAAACACATACAGTAACATGCCACAAAAATGACAGCAGTCCATGAACGCGGGAAACAATTTTGTTCTTAACATCAGCATTATACTTTTTAAACAAGACAACCTCACATTATTTAAATAGATCAAAGTTTTTCGGCATAAACTTTACGCAAATATCAAGTGTAAGGAACACTAACGCTCAGATTTGGAAGTAAAATAAATTTGTAGTATAAACTACATATTAACAACAATTGAATGGTGCAAACTTCACACAAGTACTTGGTGTAGAGAAAACTAACAGTCAGATTCCCGAATTCTGATTTTACGTAGAACATTTTAAATAGAAAAATTAAGCTTCAGCAAGGCTCTAGAAATAAAGTTAATATGCATTGTAAACTTTACACAAACACATAGTGTAAAGAGGATTTAAGTCCGTTTCGTAATTCTAATATTACTTTGATATAACGATAAGATTTATGGAAAAATTGAGTCTCCACAATAACCCGAGAACAAATAAACATCAGTTGTGAACTACTTCATACCACTGATGAGTGTAAGCAAACTTGCTCATGCGGCGTCCCGCATTCGATTCCTGGTACATTTTTAGACTTTGGAAAAAATCAAGCTTCTGCAAGGCTCTAGACCTAGACGTTAATATGCAGTGCAAACTTTACACAACTACAGAGTGTAAATAAAATTTCAGTCGGATTCGTAATTCTGATATTACTCTGTTATTACGATTAACATATATGGAAAAATTAAGTCTCCACAATGGCCCGGGGACAAATAAATATCAGATGTAAACCACTTTACACCACTGTTGAGTGCAAACAAATTGGCATATCACATTTGGTTTCTGGTTCATTTTTAGACTAGACAGAAACACGTTCAACTCCTCCATTTTTTGACTATACACCTCCTAAAAAAGCTAAATATTGATGTAAAGAAATGCAATTTGCTGTGACGCGTACCCTTAGAAAGTACTTTATTTTTATCCTATTCGACCTCGCTCGACTTCCAAGGAGAAAGTGGCGGACAAAAAAATTGACAAAAACGCATTTTTCATTGTCCACCACATTGTAAACTTTTAAAATCTGAACCAAACGTCCCATTGAATGTAAATAAATTCGGTTTAGGCCAGGTTGTAGCCCTTTGATTGTAGTAGGTTTGTATGTGCAAAACTTATGTACCGCAAAATACTTGATATAATTAACCAATCAAAACACGAAAAAAACCTGTTTTTTCGGCCATTTTACACCTCAGATTTCGAACTTTACACCCCATTAAAAAATTCAATGTTACGTTTTTTGAACGCGGCTTACTTCGACGTATTATTTCTATTTTATTCGATATCATCCCAACTCATTACCGGAAAAGTTTGCAGAGAAATCTTGGACAAAATCTGTTTTTTTACTCATCGATTAAAGTATTAAGTTTAAACCCTGTTACTTACTGCGTATTGATTGTAGAAAAGTTTGCTGGTAAGCACAAGAAAGCCCTTGATCCGTAGTACATTTCTGTCGGAAAAGATTCCTTAAAACTCATGACCGGAGTTGTTGGCAGACATAAACAACTCGAAAACTCGACCAAAATGTGTCTTTAAACCCCCAGATTTTCGCACTATTCACACTCCCATTCGAGAACTAAAGCGAAATTCGAAAAAATAAAAAAATTTTCATCTGCAGAATTCCTCCTCTACAAATCTATGCCATTAAATTATTTGAAGAGTCAATACCGAGTTGTCCACAAGCCCGGCAAAAAACCCCCAAAATTCGCTATATGTTATAACGTTACTCCAAAACTTTACACCTTCTTTACACACTCAGTTTTGAGTGTAAAAATTTTCGCACGGGTTTAAGCCTCAAATGACAAATTTAACGTTATGCAGTAGCATCCATACATGATCTGAGGCTAGGATTTCCACCCCCTAGATATTTTGTTAACCACCTGATACCTACTGATTCGCGATTTTTTTAAAGTTCTCAAAATTTTCTGAAAATTCGTAAAAAGTTGCTTTATAAGCCTTTTAACCAGATTTTTGCTCAAAAGTGTCGACTTTCGGCGCTTCGCACCATACATCTCATGTTTTGATTATATTTTGTTCAATTTCTTCGATTTTCTTCATTTTTTGCAGAATCGTTTCGTTTTTATGCTTTAGCAAGGTAGAGCATCGTCAGAAACGCCGAAAAAATGTTTTTGACTCGCACCCACCATTTTCGGGCCCAAAAGAGGCGCTTTAAAATTTGAACCCCAACGCCTCCTCCAGAATTCCCATGCTGTGCATGTCTGGTAGTACCCAATTTACAGACGCGTGTTTTAGCGGTGTAGAAGTGATTTTCAGCGATTCAAGAAATAGAACGAAGTTATTTGAAGAGATCCAGTTAGGACAATTTAATTCCGAGTAATTTTAAACAAGTGAACGAGAAGTCGACGTAAAAAGCACCGCTCCGTTGGACGGAAATGTAAAATAACTATAGTCGACGGCGGGAAGAGGAGACGAAATTGACCTTTGACGCGGAAATCCGTTCTGAATTACGTGACCAGTCGATGTGAATAATTGGTCAGATACGGGAATCTTTAACGTAGTCGATGAACCGTAAAACGCTATAGACAAAAAAGGGAGAAATAACGTACTGAAGGATGTAAAGTGTAAGTTGTGCAAAGTAGAATATGTACAGTTTAACATGAAGAAATGAGTACAACATGGTAAATCGTTCATTTTAAAGCCTAGCATACACACTAAAAATGCACATAGGGAGATATTAGGAATGGACATGCTATGTCACAGGGGGTGGGGGATCCCGATCCAGATGTTTTCCCCCAACCTCAGAAATCAGAAAATGTTTGACCACTTTCTTCGACGTAAACTTGATTTTTTGACCATATTTAGGTGCTTTTTAGAGATTTTTTGACCAAAACTGGAGACCATCTACCCCCGCTCCCAAGGATACCCAGAGACACCACTTACCAGCGCCGCATTCAGGAGACCGACCGGCAGAAATTTTCAAAGGAATCACAATTATTTTGGCTCAAACGCGATCAAGCACGACACTTTTTATAGCGCATTTTAAGTAAGAAAAAATTTTTCACAAAAAGTTTGAATTTGATGATCTCAACAGGTAGATCATAATCCCAAGAATATTCGTCTTTTATGTTCCATCGAAGCATTTTTCTCTGCTAGTACGCTACTTTAATTAGCACGATCTGAATAAATCAGTCGGTAAGCACATACGGACCATGCCATTATAATAATGACACCAATCAAATAATTTCAGCGAAGACTGTACGGAAATACTATGTCTTAAGAACACCATACACTCAGGATCGTAATCCTGACGTTATACGGAACATTTTGAAAAAGTTGTTCGTCTACAATCGGCAAATATTTGATTCAGCGATAAAAAAACAGAACTTTAAATTTAGTCGATCAAAATTTTCGGATTTCACTCCCTGAAATTACGACCTTGGGAAACTATGCACCCATTGACCGGTTGACCTGCCAGGTCGGCCGTGATTTGCATCTATTGCTTAAGACCTATAGAATCCGCTGAATCGATTTCAATCACGAATGGTTCTAAATGAAGAAAGTATTTATTCTATTTTGATTCTCAAAGTAGTATGGTACATTATTTGAAATTTATTGGTTTAAGATGATTTTTTCTTTTTGGTCTTCTTTTCTGTATGAGGTCTAAGGTTTTTATGCCGTTTGTGAGTAGTTATACCTGGCCCCCTAGATGGCAACGCTATAACATAGGCAATGGTTAAGGATAGGCAATTCTTAAAAATAGCCTATGTTATAACATAGGCTAATGCTATAACATATACAATGGTTAAGGATAGGCGAGGGGGTGGAGCCTTGCGCCCTGAGGTAGAGGCCAGGGCGCAATGGTTAGGGATAGGCAATGGTTAAGGATAGACAATGGTTAAGCATAGACTAACGCTATAACATATGAGGACATAGTTGAGGAGTGGAAGGGTAAATAGAGCCTAAGCTAAACTGAGACTAGACCCGAACTAAATGTTAACTAAGACTAAACCTGAACTAAGGTGTAAACTAAGATTAAACCCGAACTAAGGTCTAAATAAAGCCTAGGTGTAAAGTAGACCTAAATGTAAAGTAAGCCTAAGTATAAACTAAGACTAAACTCGAACTAAGATTAAAACTAGACTAAACCTGAACTAATGTCTAAATTAAGCCTAGAATGTATGTGAGACGTTGTATGACATCCCAGTATATGTGCATGTGGACATCCCAGTACAAGTCTAAGTGTGTTTGGACATATCCACAGCACCGCTTGTTGCATGTGTAAAGTATTTTTCAATGATAATTTATTGTCTGACATGCTGATTCAATCATAGGCACGCTCATAGCAAGGCACGCCCTGGGAGGAGGGGAGGGGGAGTCCCCCAACGCATCCCCCGGCAATACTTATATGCAGTGGTCCGCTCTTGCAACACATCAATACGCCTATGCGTATTGTGTGTATCCACTGCCGCGTGGGCTTAAATATGCCTTAAATGTGCTAAAATAAGACAAAACTACGCCCAAGGACGGTGTAAACCAAGCCTAAGCATTATAGAAATTTATGTAGCAGTGTATGACTTGCTTAGACACATTATGCAACTAAACTTAAGCAGTAATGAGCTGAGTATATATATATATATATATATGCTCGACTTCCTGGTCCTTGCTTAAACGCGTTCTATCAGTGATGTGTTATGCGTGTTGTGACACCAAAATTAGATCTGATGCAACAGTGCATTCGAACATTTACACCCAGTTAGGCATATGGGTGATGAGGTCATAGCGCCCATTGACTGCATACAGATTGACGACTTTCTGAGCAGCAGGCCCTTCATAGTACAACATTTTGCCCGAGTAAACCTTTATTTGGTAATTTGGCGTTAAGACATTTTGAATTTGTTCTACAGCATCTAAGCCATACCTCTTATTTGCTTCTACACTTAGATTAGCTCTGCTCATCAACTCTAATGCTAGCTGCTTTTGCAGAGTGTGGCGACGCTTATCGCCTTTCCGAATAGTTTCCCACTGGGGGTCTGAGTCTAGCCTTGCTATTCCTGTTACAATAGCTCGGGGTAGTGATAAATTATCTCTAGATGCAGTTTTAATAAATTTTCCCTTATTTTTGCAGAATTCCTTTACAGTTGTAAAATCAATAGAGGGGCCCATGCCCCATTGTGGTTTATGGTCTACAATAATGAGCTTAAAAGCCATATTCTCACTGAAGTTGAATTCCTTCTTTGATTGAGACACTTTCTCCATTATACTAAAAACTTTGTCGGAATTCACATTTTTACGTTTAGTGAATGGTACAATTACAGGCTCGAACAAGCTTGGATGTGTGATTTCAAAGCCAACCATGTTTTCAGGAGGACAGTCGAGTAACATTTTCTGAATAGCGCTCTCAAAAATAGGTTCCAATTCTTTAAATAGGTTTTGGCATTCGTGTATGTTTGCAAATTTAAGTAAATATGCTTTTGCTGTTGTTCTGAATCTACGAACGGGAACAGAAGCAAGTTCATCCACTGTGCAATATTGATTAAGATCCATTGTGGTGCTTGTCTCCTTTGTTATTCAACTTCTTATTTATAGACAGTCATTTACTGAACTGTATATACCCAAACACGTCCAAACACGTTTAGGCGTGTCTAAACATGTTCAAAGTTTATAAATATGAAAAATTTTCGAGTGAGGAAAAAATTAGAATTATTTTCAAAAAATGGAAGAAGTTAAAGAAGTGAAACAACGTCCTTTTGTTGAGGAGGAGAAAAAACCGTATGGTAGGTCTATCAAACCACCCCTGCAATTGTGTGGTAGGAATCTGGAGCGACCCATGTACGCGCTCATGGTTCAACTCTGCTATTTTTGTCAAAAAGCGTCTTCGGAACGCGACTTTTTCGAAACTAATGGGGGTAGGTGGTACATGAGCGTTCAAATGTGCCCCCGGTGCTGCGAGTTTAACCGCGCCATGCAAGAAGCAGGCAATCGAGTGATTGCGAGGTACATGGAGCAGGACGCAGAAGCCCACAGGCCTGCCTGAAAGTCTATAAATAAGAGTCCATAAGTATGGGTGGCGTATACGCTATTTTATAGCTAGCTTTTTAATATATAAGCAATGGCATCTCCTGGCGAACTAGCCTACCATCACTTTGTCGACAGACTCATCGAAAAAGCAACGCTCAGATTCATCAACGTCCGTCATGTGGAACGTATTGGCAACTGCTTTTGGAGCCAGCTTACCGAAGCGTTCAAGGAGGAACGAAAGAGCAAAGAAAAGAAAGCATTTTGGACTTTCGCCTTGTACTTGAAACAGTGTATAATTAATCGTGAAAATGAAATACTGTACAACTTCCGCAGGGTAAAAATTTTAAAGCCAACCCTAGATAAAAAGTTGATCTCACTGCACGACTTGTGGCATCATTTTGATATGAATGCTAAAAATATGTGGGAAAATTTGTATGAAGATACTTTGTCGCGTAAAGTTAATATGGTGTTGTAAATGAATAAATAAAGAAAATCCACGTTGAAACAACAACGTGTTTTTTTGAAAAATGAATAAAATCTTCAATAAATTATACTATGATCCGAAAAACGGGGTACTCGGGAGCCCACCATTTGTTCACTAAAGCCCGCAAGCTTCACCCGCGCATTAAATTGTCCCAGGTAAAATCGTGGTTAGCTAAACAACCCACCTACTCTTTGCATAAGCCGGCTTTTAAAAAGTATAGCCGAAATAAAGTGATTGTGAGTGCGATTGATGAACAGTGGCAGGCCGACCTCGTAGACCTTCAATCTCTGGCCAAACATAACGATAATTTTAAGTACTTGCTCAATTGTATAGATTTATTTTCAAAATACGCATGGGTGGTTCCCCTGAAAACCAAAAACGCAAAAGATATTCTTAATGCTTTTAAGGACATTTTAAGTAGTGGCCGAAAACCATACAAACTGCAAACGGATGCGGGTAAGGAGTTTGTGAACAAAGAGTTTCAGTCGTTTCTAAAATCGGAAGATGTGCATTTCTTTACAACCAAAAGCGAAATGAAGGCCAGCGTGGTCGAACGGTTTAATCGAACCCTCAAAGAAAAAATGTGGAGATACTTTACGCATAACAACACTTATAGGTACATTGACGTTATTGATAAGCTAACTGAAAATTATAATAATTCTGGTGCATAGAACTATAGGCGTAGCCCCTGTAAATGTTAGCGAGAAAAATGAGCTAGAAATTTTAAATAAGGCATTTAGAGTAGCGCCACCTAAGCCCGTAAAATTTAAATTTAATATAGGCGATAAAGTTCGTATAAGTAAAGTTAAGCGAACGTTCGAAAAAGGGGTTTGGCCAAATTGGACCGAAGAGTATTTTATAGTTGGTGAAAGCTTCGCACGCACCCCACCCGTCTATTCGTTAAAAGACCAGAAGGGCGAAAAATTGGAGGGTATTTTTTACGAACAAGAATTGCAAAAAATTGATGTATCAGCAAAAGATTTGTTTATTGTAGATAAAATTCTGAAAACTCGAAAACGTGCTGGAAAAACGGACTATTTAGTGCGGTGGCGTGGTTACCCTCCTAAATTCGATTCGTGGATCACTAGCCTAGTGAAGTTATAAATAATAATTCTAGTCCTACTTTGATATGAAAAATGGAGACTGGTCAGTGTTTTTTCAATCATATTCTACATCGTTTATCACAATATACCTATTTGTCTAATGATGCAATTGGGGGTTATCTTTGGCCAAAAATGAGCAATCATTATAGGCAAGCATTGCTCGAACTTGATGAGAATGCTGCTTTAGGCTTCTCAAAGTACATCAGAAAACGCCTAAAAAGAGGAGATCTATGTGTGTTATTCAAGTTATGGGAATTTTTAAGTCCAGAAGCTGAGTTTTACTTCGCAAATGTTTTTACAAAAAATATCGATGAGCACATCACCTCATCTATGTCAACTATTTTGATCTCTAGAGCGTACAGAGTTTCGAAAAAAGTGTGCAGAGTTTCCATCAATATAATAAAAATAAACAAAATACGAATTAAGGCAATTAATACAAAGAAACTGTGAACGTCATGCTGGAAAAGTAGTAAATAGGGCATAATTTTTATTCAAAATAGTGCCTGTTCACTAATTCATCAATTAGAGGCATGTAAGCATACAAGGGCAGCGATCAAACTCTGGGGGTTCTGCTTAAGGCATAAGAAAATACAAAAAAAATAACTGCCCGCCAGCTACCCAGTGTGCGTAAGTGTGCATTGCACTGTGCAACACAGTGCAGTTTAATAATCGCACATCGTGGCACATTAGTGCACAAAGTGGATGCAAAGAAGATGTACCTTTTCTCTGGAGCTGTACCGGGTCCTAGAAACTATTATCACTTTTAGAATGTTATCTTTTTCATGTGAATAATCTTAAATTCATTATCATGACATTGTCACTTTCTTCACCAAGTTTTTTACTTTTCAGCTAAGTAATGGAGCATTGCACAGTACAGTGAGTGGTACATACGATCGTGCAATCAACCATACATTTCATAGACGCAGGTATAAGACCTTTTGATAATTTATCCTGTTAATCGAAAATCTTTAGCTTTCAATATCTTTTTAGCATATCATTGTAGTCTTGGACTGACGTTGTTTCTCGACTATTTGGAATTTCACTGCGTATCTTCATTATCTTCTTGCCTTTCTTGTAATTCATCAGACAGGATATCGGCATTTTTACTGATAAGTTTCTTGAATAGATGCTTTCGAGAATTCCACGCCATCTTTATTGCTTCAGTACCCCCAAAGTTCAGCTTTGATTTAAAAAAGTCTGCTGTTGCAGACAGTTTTGTATCTAGATCACTTTCTTCCAACGCTTTTTGTAGGAAAACATGTCCTTCATAATTTTAGTAAAGCTTTGACAAAAAAGCGTTGAAGAAGGGTGGGTTGCTCAGTTTTTCAGCAGTATCTGGATTAACTGCCATGTCTCGAACAGCATTCTCCATTATTGCACGCCAGAATTCATTCTTCCGACCACTTTTGATATCCGGCTCATCATCACTATCCGAAATATTGTCTGATCTTTCTTCGTCCTCAGAACCCTCTTGGTCCTCCTCTTTCTCCTCTATTTCTCGTTTTTCCCGTTTGCCTTCTTCTTCACCTTCTTCTTCTGAAGTGACAGTTTTGTCATCTTCTGTATCACTGTTTGATGTATCCATTAAGGGGTGTAATAGCGAAGATGCCTCTTTAATGTAAAATTATTTGACAATGTTTTGTTGCACAGTGTGCATAGAACAACCATGCAACTCGGCCAACGACACCAAATGACTGCCATATTCAGATCCGATGTTTGTATAAATACATGTTGCAAATGTGCTGCATAGTGCGCAGCACACGTGTACACTGTGAGGTAATCCAGGATCTAGCAATTGCTTGGGACCTAGTGTTGGCATAGTTCATTATATCTTTAGCAGACATATATAGGTACACTATTACCTAACAGTGTACACGTGTGCTGCGCACTGTGCAGCACATGTGCAACATGCATTTATAAAAACATCGGATTTGAATATGGCAGTCATTTGGTGTCTTTGGCCGAGTTAGACATGGTTGTGGAGGGGTTCGAAATTTCGAACTAGGGTCTATACCGTCGACGTCCTGGTGCTCTAATAGACGCACCACAGAGAAGATGTATCCTGTCACTGGGTAGCGTTGTTAAACGTTAACGTTATTTATATATAATTAATTTTCAAAACAGATTTTTCAGCATAATATTCTTCATAAAGTTTTCTACTTTTTACACAATCTGGTAGAGAATTTTTGTGCTGAAGCTAAAACTGCAATTTAGAATTCACTGGCAATAATATTACAGTCAAAAAACGAATTTAACGTTCTTTCTAATTTTTCGCTTCGATGGGAAAAATCAAAGCATTCTTTCACTGTGAGAAGTATCCCACCCAAGTTTCAAGAATAACGCTTCATTATCCAGCAACTAACGTTATTTTAACGATTAACAATTATGCTCTGGTGTTATTGAGTCGTCGGTGGGATAATTGAAAAATCTTGCACATGCCCGTCTAGCCAAAAATTTAGCAGGTCATCTCACTCCTCAAAGGTTTTGGGGGAATAATGGTCGTTTTATTTGACGCAACAGCAATTTTGCAGGTCCCCCAAGTATAAACGAAACTGGCAAAGAAAAATGCTCATGGGACAGATTAAACGAATATGCCTAGAATTGCGCATCATTAAGAACATAAAAGGAGGGAGTGGACTAGGGATAAGTTACCTGTGTAGGCCTGTGAAAGTTGTAAGAATCTACTAAAAGTTAGACTTCGTCAAGAAAACGCCAAAATCGAAGTATATTCCGCAGCTTGAAGGTAGTTACACCTCCGACGTAAGAATAAATGACATGAATAGCTTATTCTTAGAAATGAAGCAATCACTAATTAAAACACGTCGTAATGAGCATTTTTCGCTAGCACGGCACCCACTGCCCTGAGGCAGAATTAACAAGTAAGTGCGCTTGCCACTTGCCATAATTCATTTATGAATTTATTGTCAACTAACTAAATATTGATTATATATTGAAAGAGGAATTTGATATTGATGGTCATTAATTTTATATTGATGGTTATATATACTAAATCGGTTATTTGAACTTTTCAAATTTTCCCTCATAAATTCTTTTTCTGAGCCAGTAAACAATGTTTTGTTAAGGCACACTTTTTTCAGAAGCCGAAGAATAAACATACTTCGATATTTTGCGTTTTTAGCGGAAGTCTAACTTTTAGTATATTTTTGTGACTTTCACAAGCATGCATAGGTGAGATTTCTTTAGTCCCCTTCTTGTACATATATGTCCCTGATGATGCGCAATTACAAGTGTATCGGTCCTATTTGTTCCAGCTGAGCATTTTTCTTTCCTAGTACCCTATATAGCAAGATTAGAGTAAATCAGCGATCCAAGGACGCAGAAAACAATATTTTTCAGAACATAGCATTATCTATTTTGAGCAAGACAGCCTTAACTTATTGAAACAGATTATAAGTTTTCAGCATAAAATTTTACTCAATTGTTGCGTGTAAAAATACTTAAACTCAGATTCGTAAACCTGACGTTACATCACATTTAAAACAAAGCTTTTGCATAGCTCTGGACCTATAGATAATTTTCAGTGTTAACTTTACAGAACTACTGTGTATAAAGAAAACATACAGTCAGATTCGTAATGCTGATCTAATGGAACATAAAAAAAATTTACGTTTGGCAACACATTGCAAGTAAAATAAATTTCGATTGTAAACTTTACACATTTACAAAAAACGAATTGTGTAAACATTTAACTACTACTAGGTGTAGAGAAAACTAACAGTCAGATTTATAATTCTGCCGCTGTTAAAAAAAATAAATGAAAAATTAGAACTAGAACTTAAGTTAATTTTTAGTGTAAACTAGGCACAATCCTCGAGTGTAAAGATTTTTTTCAGATTCGTTATTCTGACATTACGGTCGACATTTATTGAAAAATCAAGTCACCACAATGGTCTAAGGACAAATAAATATTAGACGTAAACCACTTTACATCACTGGTAAGTGTAAACTAATGTGCCCAAATGTCGTATGACGTTTGACTCCTGGCACTTATTTAAAATTGTGATCATGTCTAGACTCATAATCGTGACAGTTAGCAGAAAAAAACAAGACAGAAACGCGTTTACCACTCTAGATTTTTTACTTTACACTTCCCGAAAGAAGCTTAATATTTGTATAAATGAACACAATTTGCTGTGACGTATATCCCTTATAAAATACTTTTTTATTCTGTTCGACTTATCTTGAGTTCTAAACGTAGAAATTGCAGAAAAAAGTGGACATAAACGCGTTACTTCGCCGTCGACTATAGTCTGTTTCATTTAACTTTGTGCTTTTCTTCTGAATTTTTCCGCAGGAATCAGGCTACAAAAGCGGTTTTAACTTTTGATGCAGTAATGCGGCTTAACACAAGTATACGTCTCTATATGACTCGACATCCTGACGAACATCCTATTTATTTTATTAGTTTAAAACACTTTTTGTAGTCGCTTCAAACTTTTCAAAAACCTTGAAGTTAAATGAAACAGACTATAGATCGTAAACTTTAAAAATCTGAACATTGCTCTCTTTTGAATTTAAGGAATTCGGTTCGAACATGTTTGTAGCCCGTCATTTGTAGTGTAAGTTATAGAAGTCGTTCCATACCTAAGCAATTCGGAAAGGATATATAACGTACCTATGGGGCTTACTTAAGTACCTGGCTACTTTTAGCGCTGGTCGGGTTGAAAGGGCGAGACGCCTGTATTCAACCTTCTAGACACTCAAAAATCCTACGGCCTTAATCTCCTCTGTCGTACTATTGCTGACCGGTACCTATCGGAGATTTTGGCAGCTACGCCCTAAACCTAACACAGGAGTTATTAAGTAGCTCCGGCCTTACACGCTAGGTCAGTTGACCTCTTTGGATTAAAGAACCCAAAAAATTCTCAAGTTGTAATTTTAACTTGTTTTTCCAATGTCAACCAGATTCGAAACGTTTTGGTTTTTAATTGCACTCTAAACATTGAAAATAACAACAACAAAGAGCTCTAGACCAGCCAGTCGTCTTACATAAAAATACGATATAATTTTTATGATTTTTAGAAAATAAATACTTCTAAAACATTCACCTGAATTAGCTAGGCTGTAGCAAATAGCAGGGCCGTCCACGAAACTCGCTCTACCTGTGATATATGTTATCTCTAAGTAGGCTAACTGCTAAATTTATGTACACTAAAATCAAAACAAAATATAACGCGGTAATGCTGAAAACTAGACGCCACTCTGTACAAGACGAAAGTAACAAGCAGACTGAATATGACTATCTGAATATTCTAGAACTCAAAATTCTTTTGACAGTGGAGAAAGTAACCAATAGAATTTAGATAGAAGGCGCAGATATACAATATTGATTTTTTCGATCTGAACACAGGCTTAACTGGAATAGCGGTCACGTCGCCTATGTTTTTAATTTGAGAGAAAAAGGGGATATTGATTGAATCTACAGGATAGCTCACATAACGTACCTCGAAGGAGCGAATGTGACTTTGCTAGTGGGACCGATAGCGGCGGAGTAGGTGAATCGTCTCGCTTTTCTTGGGAGACGAACCCTTTGTCCGACACCGAATATTCGCTGCTTTATCGACTAGTGCGCCGGATCCAAAATGGCAAACATGAAAGTTTGTAACTTTGCGAATATTAGGTCTCTTCCGAAACAGTAAAGAATGTTCCGTTTGAAATCACATGACGCGTGTATATAAACTATCTACAGTAGTACATTTGGGAGGAAAAACTTTTGTTCTGCAGCCTGCTGGACATATTGTCCAATCAAAAGAGGAAAAAAACGTCTTTTCTTACCAAGTTACACCCCTGATTTTGAAGTTTACACCTCGCTAAGTACTTCAATATTGGGGTCTATGACGTTTTGGCGCCATGCCGGTTTGGCGCCAACCCATTTTGGCGCCACCAGTATGGTGCCACCAGTCTGGCGGAGCCAGCTTGGCGCCAAACTTTTTGGTGCTGCTGGTTTAGCGTCATATGTACCTCTTATACTGTTTGCTTTTTCATCCTGTCAGGTTTTTGTCTGCATTTTTCTGAACCTGGGAAAAGGTTTTTCATTCACTACATGAAATAACGAAAAACATATATACACTTGTAACTTGTCGCACCTCGGTCACAGGTACTCCTATTTGCGTTTATAAATCGCACGCTTATTGTAAATACTGCATAGCAAAGTGATAAAAAGGTGAAAGCTTTACGAATGTCGACATATAGTTGGTTCGATTTTTGGTGAGACTTTTGGCGTCTGCAAATTTTTACGGTAAGCCGTCAGAGTATACCCTGCCATTTACGTCTTGAGGTTTCATGAAAATTCGAACAGACTATAGTAAGTTCGCAAAGTTCCACTACCATGTCAAAGACAGTGTTTGCAATCAACGCGCGATTTACGAATACAAAGAAATGTACTTGCAGTGACCTATATGGTTGTGGCAAGTTGACTTTGACTTTAGCTGAAAATTTCGGTCAAAAACACATCAATTCATCCTGACATAGATTTTTTTCCAACCGAAATAAATAGTAGTGTTTCTCATCACGTGTGATAAATTGTAGTTGTCGACCATGCCGTAACATTTTACCTCAGTCGTAAAAGTGGCATAATTTCGGAATAGAGGGCCCGTGCTTTCTACTTACAGAATGTAAAAGGTTTAAAATGAATTTTTCGATCTTTTGAATAAGGGGAATAAAAGAATCATGTTCTTCATAAAATTTTCTAAATGGGCGAGTAAGCAATTATGCTTCAAATACATACTTTGTACATGCTGTGAAAAGCATGGGTCCTCTATTTCGAAATTGTGCCCGTAAAAGTTGCAACTTTTCTGTTTAAAATCTGCTTTCTTCCACGGTGATACCTTTCATGAAAAACTTTGAAAAAATGTTCTCTTTATTGCACAGGAATTCTGATCTTTCCTCTATGGCGGCGCCAAACTGTCTTTGCGCCAATCCGGCAACGCCAAACTCGGTTGGCGCCAAAACGGCGGCGTCAAAGCGGCGGCGTCAAATTGGGTTGGCGCCAAAATGGCGGCGCCAAAACGGCGGCGTAAAACTGGCAGGCGCCAAATCGTCCCATTCCGTCAATATTGTGTTTTTCCATGCAATTTGCCGCGATGTGTAGCGCTTAGAATGTACTTCATATTTATTCTATCAAACTTGCCCCGGTTTATAATCGAAGATGTTCGTGGAGAAATCTTAGACAAAACCCCTTTTTTTACCTATACTACATCGTAAACTTTAAAACTTTATACCTAACTTTGTACTGAGTGCAGAAAAGTTTACTGGTAAACGAAAAGTAGCAAATGAGTCATAGCACATTTCAATTCGAACAAATTTTTAGGGACTCGTGACCGGAGTTGTTAGCAGACATGAAGAAGACGCAAACGTTACTAAATTATGTCTTTCTTTACACTCACAGATTTTTACACACTTTACACTCCCACTCGAGAAGTAATACGAAATTCAAAAAACAACCATTAGGCATCTAGAGAATTCTTTCTTTAACAATTTAATACCAATAAACTGTTTGAGGCTTTGATACTTAATTGCTTACAAGCAGTGGAACTAAAAGGCATATTCACAATTCCTCGAATGTCTCATCTCTTCGAACGTTCCCCCTTTCCGAACGTCCCATTTCTTCGAACGTCCCTGGTGTTAAGCTAAGTTATTAAAAATGGAAATTAATTGATATAGAAAATCCCACCTCTTCGAGTGTCCCACTTCTTTGAATGTCCCACTCCTTCGAATAATGACTCAAAATGGAAATAATAGTCTTAAAAAATCCTACACCATTTTATATTCTATCTCTACGAATGTCTAACCTCTTCGAATGTCTTATCTTTTTGAACGTCCTACCTTTTCTAATTTACACGTGTTCGATATTCTGTTAATTGAAATTAAAAGATATCCACAATCAGGGGCGGATTTAGGGGGGGGCGGGGGGCGGTCGCCTCCCCATCGGCCCAAAATAGTGCGCAAAATTAAGGATTTATGAACGATTTTTGGGTTAAAACAGCTAATTTTTCCGCTCAAGTCAGGATTCCGCCCCCCATAGGGGTACCGCCCCCCCCCGTTCTTTGGAAAATCCTGGATCCGCCACTGTCCACAATATCTTATGCATATGATTGGATAGACATAGATTTGTCGTCAGCAATATCTCGCTTTTCATGATTAAATTGTGGTTCATAGGATTATCATACATTACACATCGTTTTCACTGCAACAAAATTAGCATTGAAGGCTTATTATACTTGAGCTAAATAATAATACGACATACTTATATGCATTTGAAAATCAGCAATCAAAGACCTTTCAGCACTATGTACTTTTAAGTCAGACACTACAGTAATAAGCTTACCAAGAGCCCTCAAACACAAAGTGGTTGATGATCACTCAAAAAAGTGTTTCATACCTTTTAAGTTTGCTGAGTAAATCTCAGGAACCACTGCTCCAATATCAAAAAACGAAATTGTTATAGATAGAAAATTTTGTTGTGCAACTATTTTGCCGGAAAAGAATGAAATTTCTTGTTACTGTAGCCTGAAACATTAAAAAAGCGAAAACTGGCGTAGCTCCCATTTGCTTTGTACTGTATGTAGAAAGCTCGGTAGTAGCAAAATAGTTGCGTCTTTAGATGGGCTTTCTTGTGCAATAAGCGAGGTTAAACACGAATCGCTCATTATTTCCGTTTGCTCAAAACGAATTTGTTTATGGGGGCAGCCATATTGGAAAAATAATACTTTAAGCTGTGGCTGTCTTACTACTTCACATAATCTAAATATTAAGCATATTTCGAAAAGAGCTCCCAAATGATTATATGTTTGTTTGCTTTGTATAAGTGGAAAAAAAGTTCAATATGGCTTCCATTTTAGTTACTGTAATTAAAAAAGTGCGTTTTTTATACATTATAATTTATAAAACTTAATTGCTTTATAATGGTCGAATTTCTTTCCTGTAAATAATAGAAAATTGCACGCTCTTTCCAATGAAATTTGTTTTGAAGTATGGTTTCTTGCAGCTTTTTTGATCTTGGCATTTTAAACTGTTTAATCATTCATGTTAAGCTGAAAACGACATGCTTAGTTTTCACAAATTTCTTAGATTGTTAAATGTTTTACGATTTAGGAGCCGCATCATGCACACCCAAACAACTGATTTCATTTTGAGCAGTGACACACCTTTTCTTAAATTAAATGGCAATATAAGTTCGTTAATTTTTTCTATGTCAGCAAGATCATAAACCTTATTAAAATGTTCATTGAGATGGGACATTAAAAGACATGGTAAATCTGAAGATGTGGGACGTTCGCAGAGGTGCGACATTTGAAGAGGTGGGAATTTCAAGAGGTAGGACATCCGATTAGATGGCATGTCGTTCTCACACAATTTGAGAATTCTAGTACATTTATGCGTATAACTTTTGATTCACTGGAATTTCTTAGTAAAATAAATACATAAATGATCACAATTCATTCAGCTTGCTAAAAAATTAGTCCATGTTTTATGTTATAACTTGCTTACAGTGTGACAGTCGGTTAAATATGATGAACCTGCTCACCATCTAATAACTCATTTCAGTGAAGTGAGGTTTTTGGGATGAAGTCAAGGAGCACTGAATGGATTTTTATGAAATCAAGTGTTTTAGATTGCTAAAAAATATAGCTATCTGATGTCTACAGTATGCCACGCTCGAAAAAGTGTTCCAACTTTGCTTGGTCATTACAGTATACAGGTCAAGTTTCATATTCTGAAAGATAGCAAAATAGTTACATATTTTTGTGCTCTTAATTTCAACCTTTTTTCTTTTCCGTGAATCTGAATAGTTTGTCCTGCAATTTCAATTTAATTTTTTTCTAATATGGCTGCCCCCAAAAGGTATGCATTTTACTCGCGCTATTTCTTATATTTTAAAATGTTTAAGCTCGTTTTAGAAAGCCCAAAAAAGCTCGTTCGAATGATACTCTATTTGTTTGATTTGCTAAAGAATTCCAGTTTTTCAATATGCCCGCCAGAGAGGCTGTCATACTATAGCTTTTGATGTTTGCAGCTATTATTACGTGAGTTTCTGACTTATTTCAACATTTTTTCGGTATATACCTAGAAAATTTAATGTTCTTGCTAATGAGCTATGTCCTATATTCTGAATCCTTCTAGTCCGTTCAGGGAAGTTCAAAAATCTCTAAATTATTCATTGTATAGTGAAAACGAAGTGATGGGACATTCGTAGAGTTGAGACCACACCTGGGCGGGGGGGGTTTGGGGTTATGCAGCCCCCTTCCAGAAACCAAAATAATTCCCTTCGCAGAAATTAAAATATCCTCTCCCCAGAATTCAATTTTTTAAAAATTTTTTGCAATTTTTTGATGCCAATGGATAGTGCTTGATGAGAAACGTCGAGAAATGGTGTTTTTATCGCCACATCACCATTTTTAAGGCTATTTTCTGACCTTCAAAAATCTTGCACCCCCCAGAATTTTCTTGCTGCCCACTTATGGTTGAGACACTTGTAGTGGAAATTTCGAAGAGTCAGGAAGTTTGAAGAAATGGGATATTCGAACAGGTGGGGCACAATCGAACAAAACCACCAGCTATATGTTATAGTGCTATGAACTTTGCATCCGCAGTAAACAAAAAAATTGAAAAAAAACAATCATCGATTTTTTTATTATCCATTTTTAGAAAGACTACACCTCCCAGATGTGTACCGTTACAGCTGTAGGGGGTTAATATGTCGGGGTAGTGGACTGGAGCCGGACCAAGAATTTTAATTAGAAATTTATGCAGGCGCGTAGGTTATCTATAATACGCTTGGATACCCCAACAAAAACATGTGTCCATGGAATTTTCTTCGATACAATTTTTCTATTTTTACTTAGTGCAAAAAATTTGCATTGCTTGTGCGAGCATACATTTACAATCATAGGTGGGCAGCACCAAAATTAGGGGTAGGGGGTTAAAAAATTTTCAAAGGTCAAAAAATGGTCTTAAAAGTGGTCGTATGGCGAAAAAACACCATTTTTCGACGTTTCTCATGGAGCACTATCCAATGGCATCAAAAAATCGCTAAAAAAGCAGAAAACAAAAATTTCAAAATTCAAAATCTGGGGGGTTTATATTTTATAGGAGGGTATTTCAACTTCTGAGGGGCTGCATCCCCGAACCACCCCCTACACGCCCATGAGTGCTTACAATTAGTGATATTTATAGTCTAAATTCAACACCTTTCGCGTGCTTTTGGACGAATCATGTCAACAATAAGTAATTTTACCAGAAACTGTTGTTTGTCTAGTGCAAATCACAATTAAGTTCAGTCTAAGGCAAATTCGTATGCTTTCTTACGACCGTTTTCAATTGAACTGACGGATTTGACATCCGGGGTACGGATTAATATTTGTCGGGAATAGCGATCAAACCTAGACCATGGCTTAATCAGTCTTATCATTAAATCTTCTCAAAAAAATAGGATCAACGGTACCGACTGACATTCAGAAATTATGTTCCAGTAGAGCATTAAGAGCTACGTACCTCCTTCCCCGCGGAATCAAAAATTTGGGAGAATTGAGGCAAAATAATGGCTTGAACAGAAAGATTTCTTGTTGAAGTGCCTTATTTACCGGAAATCACGGACTAATATCGTTTTTACCCTATTTTTACTGAAACCCCGCGCAAACGGAAAATTTCAGAAATTAGCACAGACATAACGGCTCATTCGAGGAAAGGCGTCACTGTGCTTTTTTGTTGTATGTGCTAAATGTTAATACTTGATTTGTGTTATGTAATGCACCCTATTTTTCTTCTTATGTGACTGTCCACAAGAACCTTATGAAATTTTGCATTCTATTCTACATTCGACGTAAGTACTATTTTTCTGCCCGTTCAGGGATAGTCCTTAATATACATAGGCAGGGAAGCCATTTTAACTTTGACGATCTAATTACTAGTTAGATAGAATGGCCTAATAAAAGAATAAGCGTCGAAGAAACCGCACTTTTATTTCCAGCTTAAAAACTTTACGTTATTACATATGTTCGTATAAATGCGTACATATGTCGTGCTAAAAGTCAAACAACCACTTAAGACTTAAAAAAGCTTTATTGACATAAAAAATTAAAATGAGCTTAATAATGTCGAGCTCACTCGCTGTCCCTTGCGTTTTATGCTAATCTAGTAAAAGATTTTAAATGCGTTTAAGAACCATAAGTTAATCGCGAAAGCTCCCGAATGAAGTAAAACTACAGTCAATTATTTTTCAATCCTTTTATGCATTGATTTTGATCATCGTTAAATGCATTTAAATGACGAGCAGAAAATGTTCACTTGAGTTCACTTAGCTAACCGTATGACTGAATGACTTTGTGCGATTTAAATCAAATTATTAAGCTATCACTTTCGATGAGAGCTCGATTAGCCATTTGCCTCCCCACGAACTAAAAAACGGCATCTCCCTAGTCTATCACTCTATGTAAATATATGAAATTTTCCGTTTGGTTTTACGAGTATGTCTTCGAAATTTCGCCTCATATCAGCCCAAATGTACATACATCATTTTTAATGTCTAGGCCCTATGCGTGATGCTTTCTCCTAGAAGACTAGCATTTTTTCAGGATTATCACATATACACTAAAGATGAGAAAATAGCGTTCTGATCAGTGATTAGCACATAATACTGTACGGTCTTTTATTTTTTTGATTGCCTTTGGGTGCTCAGATCGTGTTTAATCCATCCGAATTCTACTATTTGTATTTATGACATGTATGCTGTCATGCCCGTGCTTATAAACACTAAAATTTGTTCAATTATAACGTCTCACAAAATCATTTCAAAGAAAAATAAAGATTTGATAGCATAATAATTCCGCATAATCTTTTAAATCGAACAGCTAATTTAGAGTCAAAAAACGATTTCCAGTCATGTAAATTAATAATAATAAAACGCTGCATTGACGCGCCATAGTTTTAAAATGCTAATCTAGAAAAATCATTCGACTCTGCTTAACGCTCATAAATTAAACCCAGGCTTGAACGGAGCTAAACCAAATGATCTCTGCAAACATGATTGTAATCGTATATGCAAGGATTCTGATCACAATGCATATAAATCGTGCGCGAAAATCCTATCCATTGAGTTTTTTTCAGTATTTCCTTGAACAACTTTACGTGTACACTGATTGATTCAGGTCGACCTTTTACTCCATAAACTGATGCATCCGTTGTGCAGAGATTTTGTTTTCATTTCTTTTATTTAGAAAAAATTGTTCTGAGTGTTATGTGATTTTTTTAATAGGCTAATACAATTTGTAAGCGATTCCGCTATCCTATTGGCCGATTTTTCAGTTCTAACTTTTACTTTACTTTTGACTTTATTGAAGTCAAGCAAACGTAGTTGTAATTTATTTTATTATTTTATGAATTCCTATGTTAGATACCTATGTGTAGTTTTACTAAGCCATAACATCATATTTTTTCACAGTTGTTCAAGTCGCAAGGGCCGCACACATAGGTGGGCGGAAATAGAGTTCTTTCGGGGTGCAAGACTTTTCTCAAAGTTAAAAAATTGCGTTAAAAATGATGGTATAGCAAAAAACACCATTTTTAACGTTTCTCATTGACCACTATCTATTGGCATCATCAAATTGCGAAAAAAACAAAAAAAATCAAAAAATTGAATTCTTGGGGGTATTTTGGTTTCTAGAGGCAATGCATACCCCCAAATCCCTCACGCCCAGGTATGGTCGCACCCACACCTGGGCGTGGGATTTAAGTATGCTCCCCTTCCCGAGAAATCAAAATACTTCCTGCCCCAGAAATCAAAATACCCCCCCAGAATCCAATTTTTGAATTTTTTTTCGTTTTTCTGCAATTTTTTGATGCCAATGGATAGTGTTCGATTAGAAACTTTCAAAAATGATGTTTTTAAACATGTCACCACTTTTAAAACCACTTTTTGACCTTTGAAATATCTTGCAGCCCCATAATTTAGGTGCTGCCCACGTATGGTCGCACAGCTGTTTCATTTACGTAAGTTTTAGTGCTGATCATCATGTAAATTTCTCTACATTTTTACCCACCAAGTAGCAACCAGAATAAGAAGCAGCAAGGCAGTTTTTTACGTCAGGAGAGTAGTGATATAAAATAAGTATCATTGAAAATATTTTTAAGTAAAGCAAGCCAGTCGCCGTTTCATAATCATTTTACCAATTGACTTTTCAGGAACATAAAAAATTGAGAATATTAAGCATGTGCATACCTTTGAAGGGATTCCGATTCAATTATGATACAAACGCTGATCATTATTCCGTGAAATGAAGTTTATAATGCATCCTCCTTGCAGATACCCTTGCATCATTCTTCTCATCAGTCCCGTGAGGGTGTATAGAAAGAATTTTCAAACTCTAAAATCGACATATTTTTTATGCCGACACAGCTTAAGCTTGAATATCCTCAATTTCGTCAAAAATGATAAACGTTGAAGCACAGCGCGGCCGATCTGAAAGTTAAATTAAATGGTCTGTAGGTCAGCGGAGTAGCTTTTCTCTGGTAAAATGGCATAAAAACTTTTAGGATTGACGTTTAATAATTGCAAAAAGAATCATATCGGCAGGATCGATTTCAAGTACTTTTTAAGAAAAAATTTCGATTTTTTTTCGTATTTTAGCCGTAAAAATTTCACTTCCCCCGCCAGAAAAACATTGCCTTTCTGTCCTTATTCTTTTTGAGGATCAGAGGCTAGACTATAGATCCTAAACCCATACCATTCCAGGTGCATTTCTAGGCGATAATGCTTCCGTTGTTTCAGATTTCATGATTACTCTTTATTATTAACTTATTCAAGCGTAATGACAACATGCTAATTCACGTCTTGATAATATGCGCTCTTGTTTTGTCCGCCCCAATCGCCACTAACGCATTGCAAGGGCCGACTACAACAACTCGTCGTCCTGTGAGCATCTTTTTACCTTTACGGAATCAATTTAAGTTTCTGTATTATACTTGCATTGGTAATACGTCGGATGCCTTTTGACGATTTTGATCGAATATAAAACTTAGAACGAAATCCCAAAAAAACACCAAAAAAATTTAAATCTGGGAGTCCACCATAACTGCAGGGAAAAGAAAGCAATTTTAAAATCCACATGTGGTTTTTATCATTTCTTGCGTTCAAAAAATCTAAATAAATATATTTTGACGCTGTCTTTGACTTTTAAGTTATAAGAACAAATTATTATAAAACGGGACTATAAGGAAATATCATCTCATTGACCGTCCTGTCCTAATCAGAGGCTTTACGTAGACTCGTATCTTTTACCTTCTCAAATTCTACTTCTCTCATTTCTCAGGCTATAATTAGCGTTGTAAAAGGTACAAATAAAATATACAAAAATTAAAAAATCTCAGATGATCTTAAAAACAGGGTTTCGCGAAATTAGCGTAAAAACTATGCAAATTAATCATTTCTGGTCGATCAAGCCATCTTAGAGAAAATTTTCGAATTTCGTCCATCTAAAGTCTTAATTTTATATATTTATCGAAAAAAATTCATTTTTACAGTCTAGTGAACTCTACACACTCAGCACCTCCCACACATGTATATCTGTTTAGGTTTAGGACCCTTTAGATTATGCTCATTCAATTATAGGAAGCCAGGTATATACATAAATTGATCAGTCTCTCGGCTATATCGACCCGCACTGATTTGAATTCGTGCTCTGGTGCCAGTATTGTGAATGGTTAAAAGTATTCAAATTTGCCTGGCTGATAGTTTGATCTGAATGCGTTATTTCACCCGAATTCATTGATTTAGCTGTGAAGCACGTATCGCAAATAAAAAGATGTGTATGTACGTATGTATATTCTGCATTGTCTCTTAGCTTGTACGTGATAAGGGACCAAATTATAGCTTCCATTGTGCGAAATATGAAAAATGCCGAGAATATAATTCTAGGGACTGACCTGGGGTTTAGGGACTTGAACTTGGAACGATTGAACGCGGTCACACTGTTAGCATGTGACTACATATTTATGTAGGATTAATTTTAATTTTAACTCTGGACCAAGACTGGCATAGAGCGATTGCGGAGTACTTATAAAATAGTCCGATTCGCAAAATTGTTAACGTTCCGAAAGTTTTGCAATGGAAAAATTGTTGGTATAGGCAAAAATCCTTTTTGCATGTTCTCTCAACATACTTATATACTGGGCCGTATTTAGAGTGGACGGCCAATGTAATTAGCACTGACACGTTTTGCATTTATTGTCTTTACTAAATCATGTTTATTTGCTAAGCAATTATAAAAAACTGTTCGCTTTTGATTAAAATATGTAGAACTTGTTGAAAGCTTTCCAAAAATTTATTGCATATACTGCAATTTTTTTCGTGGGCAAAAATAGAAACGACGATATTAGACGGGTCAAGAACGACCTATATCGTCTTAGCAATTTTCTCGACTACGGAGCAAACTTATATCACATATAATACATTTTCGGTAAGCTATTTAAGTGCTCTACATTTTTAAATAAAAATCAGAGAGCTTCCTATAGCTGTGACTTAAATAAATGCGATTTAACCCTCCTTTTAACATCATGTTTTTGCAGTCGAAGTGCACCATCATGGCATAAACTCCTAGTGCATATGAAGCTCAGCCTTCTTAACATTCTCTGATAGCTATTACTTTCATTTAGTGCAATTTTTTATGCTCTTTCTGAATATATATATATTATTTTCTGTGAAAATCATTTTCGAAAGAGGTATAATTTAAAAACTATCATAATGCATTAGAATAGGCACCTGTTGGACATAATGCAAAAACAAGGAAAAGTAAAGTAGATTGATGTTGTGTTAAACAAATCCAGGGGATGCATTTTAAGAGCTGGAAAGAAATAGACAGTTTTTTTTCTTATTAGATCCTTATTTTCCCATCTTGAGGTTTTGTGATATCACTGTAAATAGGCCAAAAAATGCCTATTTCTTGCTACTCTATAACTCCTCTTCGAGCTAAACCATCAAAACGATGTAACTGAAGCCAAAACGAGGTTAGACAAAGTTTTAGACACATGGATAAGGTAGAAAAGAAAAAATGTCACGAAAGTGATATATTATGCCTCTGGCATAGGTTACAGTAAAGGGAGGGTTAATGAAAGACGATTCGTCTTTTGTGCCAGCTTCAGTTGAAAATCATAGAGGTCAAGCTTCCCAGAATATGAGACCCCTCCAGATTCCGATGGAAGCTCAGAACTATTTTTTTGCGTTTTTCCGCAGTTTTTATCTACTACACGGCAGAATCTGAATGCTGTAAATGATGCCTTTCCCGCTTAGCAAAAAAATTTTTGAAAGCAAGATATGGGGCGGAAGGATACAAAAGTTGCGCCTTCACCAAAACTTTTTATATATTGGAGGCGCTCTGCACTATTTTTGTGAAGTATTTCAAATGATTTTTACTCAAATGAAACCCAAAAATGACAGTTTTCGCAATTTATTGAGAGAACAGCAATTCTATCCGAATCTTCGAATTTTCTGATCGTAATTAATAAAGCATCTTCAAAGCATCAGAAAATGCACTTTTACGACTCGAAACTCAGTATATAAGCAGACTGATCTCTGACTTTTTCTGAAATTTTTAGGTTTTCTAGCTCTAGAAAGATGAAGCATCGTCAGAAACGCCGGAAAACAATGTTTCTGGTGCATATTCACCATTTTCGGGCCTAGAAAAGGCACCTTGAAATTTCAACTGTTTTCCTCAGAATTCCCGTGCTTTATGTGTCTGTTCCTGGTTAAAAGATAAATATGAACAACATTAGCTACTTTCGCTTTGATATTATAGTCGAATTGAATTTTTTATCCAGACTAATGGCAGACCAGCTAAAATAGGAAACCGAAGAAATGCATTAGGACCTGATGCCAAAAGATCATATGCGCCCTGATAGCTTTTTTATTTTGCAGCGAGTGTTTGAACGTAGGGGTTTCTCGATTTATGATAATAAATAGTGGTTTGTTGCGTGTTTTATCATTGTGAGCATTTTTAGGTAGGTACCTACCTCTCTTAGTGATTGTGCGGGTTTGTCAAAATAAATAGTAGCAAATCAGCAACTAAGTGAGAAAAGTCTACGAAATAAAAATATAAAATAGACAAAAAAAATTTAAAAGTAAAATATATATGAAATAAAGTAATTATAAAATCCATCACACAACCAGGACTTTACTTTGTAATTGTAAGGAGCACAGCAGAACCAATGAAGTTAATGTGTGTGCGCTATTTATGTATGCTACATGCAGCAACCAAAATCTAAAATTGAGGATCGAGCACACCTGGGCGTGGGGGGGGGTTTGGGGGGGGGGTGTGCGCCCCCAGAAACCAAAATACCCCCAGAAATCAAAATACCTCCCCTAGAATTCAATTTTTTTAAGAATTTTTTTCGTTTTTTTCGCAATTTTTTGATGCCAATGCATAGTGCTTGATGAGAAACGTCGAAAAATTGTGTTTTTATCGCCATACCACCATTTTTAAGGCCATTTTTCGACCTTCAAAAAAATCTTGCACCTCCTACCAGAATTTTCTTGCTGCCCACGTACCAATAGACGCACCACAGAAAAGTGTATCCCGTCACTGGGTAGCGTTGTTAAACGTTAACGTTATTTACATATAATTAATTTTCTAAACAGATTTTTCAGCATAATATTCTGCATAAAGTTTTCTACTTTTTACACAATCTGGTAGAGAATTTTGTGCTGAAAGCTAAAACTGCAATTTAGAATTCACTGGCATTAATATTACAGTCAAAAAAACGAATTTAACGTTATTTCTAATTTTTCGCTTCGACCAGAAAAATCAAAGCATTCTTTCACTGTGAGAAGTATCCCACCCAAGTTTCAAGAATAACGCTTCATTATCCAGCAACTAACGTTATTTTAACGATTAACAATTATACTCTGGTGTTATTAAGTTGTCGGCGGGATAATTCAAGAAAAATCCTGCGCATGCCTGTCTAGCCCAAAATTTAGCAGGTCATCTCACTCCTCAAAGTTTTGAGGGAATAATGGTCGTTTTATTTGACGCAACGGCAATTTCGCAGGTCCCCCAAGTATAAACGAAACTGGCAAAGAAAAATGCTCATGGGACAGATTAAACGAATATGCCTAGAATTGCGCATCATTAAGAACATAAAAGGAGGGGAGGGGACTAGGGATAATTTACCTGTGTAGGCCTGTGAAAATTTAAGAATCTACTAAAAGCTAGACTTCGTGTAGAAAACGCAAAAATCAAAGTATATTCCGCAGCTTGAAGGTAGTTACACCTCCGACGTAGGAATAAACAACATGAATAGCTTATTCTTAGAAATGAAGCAATCACTAATTGAAACACGTCTTAATGAGCATTTTTCGCTAGCACGGCACCCACTGCCCTGAGGCAGAATTAACAAGTAAGTGCGCTTGCCATAATTCATTTATGAAGCTATTGTCAACTAACTAAATATTGATTATATATTGAAAGAGGAATTTGATATTGATGGTCATTAATTTTATATTGATGGTTATATATACTAAATCGGTTATTTGAACTTTTCAAATTTTCCTCATAAATTCTTTTTCTGAGCCAGTAAACAATGTTTTGTTAAGGCACACTTTTTTCAGAAGCCGAAGGATACTTCGATATTTTGCGTTTTTAGCGGAAGTCTAACTTTTAGTATATTTTTGCGACTTTCACAAGCATGCATAGGTGAGATTTCTTTAGTCCCCTTCTTGTACATATATGTCCCTGATGATGCGCAATTACAAGTGTATCGGTCCTATTTGTTCCAGCTGAGCATTTTTCTTTCCTAGTACCCTATATAGCAAGATTAGAGTAAATCAGCGATCCAAGAACGCAGAAAACAATATTTTTCAGAACTTAGCATTATCTATTTTGAACAAGACAGCCTTAACTTATTGAAACAGATTATAAGTTTTCAGCATAAAATTTTACTCAATTGTTGCGTGTAAAAAATACTTAAACTCAGATTCGTAAACCTGACGTTACATCACATTTAAAACAAAGCTTTTGCAACGCTCTGGACCTATAGATAATTTTCAGTGTTAGCTTTACAGAACTACTGTGTATAAAGAAAACATACAGTCAGATTCGTAATGCTGATCTAATGGAACATAAAAAAATTTACGTTTGGCAACGCATTGCAAGTAAAATAAATTTCTAGTGTAAACTTTACACATTAACAATAAACGAATTGTGTAAACATTTAACTACTACTAGGTGTAGAGAAAACTAACAGTCAGATTTATAATTCTGACGCTGTTAAAAAAAATAAATAAAAAATTAGAACTAGAACTGAAGTTAATTTTTTAGTGTAAACTAGGCATAATCCTTGAGTGTAAAGATTTTTTTCAGATTCGTAATTCTGACATTACGGTCAACATTTATTGAAAAATCAAGTCACCACAATGGTCTAAGGACAAATAAATATTAGATGTAAACCACTTTACATCACTGGTAAGTGTAAAATAATGTGCCCAAATGTCGTATGACGTTTGACTCCTAGTACATATTTAAAATTGTGATCATGTCTAGACTCATAATCGTGGAAGTTAGCAGAAAAAAACAAGACAGAAACGCGTTTACCACTATAGATTTTTTACTTTACACTTCCCGAAGAAGCTTAATATTTGTATAAATGAACACAATTTGCTGTGAACGTATATCCCTTATAAATTACTTTTTTAGTTTGTTCGACTTATCTTGAGTTCTAAACGTAGAAATTGCAGAAAAAGTGACATAAACGCGTTACTTCGCCATCGACTATAGTCTGTTTCATTCAACTTTATCATTTTTCTTCTGAATTTTTCCGCAGGAATCAGGCTACAAAAGCGGTTTTAACTTTTGATGCAGTAATGCGGCTTAACACAAGTATACGTCTCTATATGACTCGACATCCGGACGAACATCATATTTATTGTATTAGTTTAAAACACTTTTGTAGTCGCTTCAAACTTTTTCAAAAACCTTGAAGTTAAATGAAACAGACTATAGATCGTAAACTTTAAAAATCTGAACATTGCTCTCTTTTGAATTTAAGGAATTCGGTTCGAACATGTTTGTAGCCCGTCATTTGTAGTGTAAGTTATAGAAGTCGTTCCATACCTAAGCAATTCGGAAAGGATATATAACGTACCTATGGGGCTTACTTAAGTACCTGGCTACTTTTAGCGCTGGTCAGGTTGTTAGGGCGAGGCGCCTGTATTCAATCTCTAGACACTCAAAAATCCTACAGCCTCAATCTCCTCTGTCGTACTATTGCTGACCGATACCTATCGGAGATTTTGGCAGCTACGCCCTAAACCTAACACATTAGTTATTAAGTAGCTCCGGCCCTACACGCTAGGTCACTTGACCTCTTTGGATTAAAGAACCCAAAAAATTCTCAAATTGTAATTTTAACTTGTTTTTCCAATGTCAACCAGATTCGAAACGTTTTGATTTCTAATTGCACTCTAAACGTTGAAAATAACAAGAACAAAGAGCTCTAGACCAGCCAGTCGTCTTACAAAAAAATTACGATACAATTTTTATGATTTTTGGTTTCGGAATTGGAATATAGAATTTTCGAGAAAAGAAATAATTCTAAAACATTCAGCTGAATTAGCTAGGTTGTAGCAAATAGCAGGGCCGTCCACGAAACTCGCTCTACCTGATGATATATGTTATCTTCAAGTAGGCTAACTGCTAAATTTATGTACACTAAAATCAAAACTAAATATAACGCGGTAATGCTGAAAACTAGACGCCACTCTGTACAAGACGAAAGTAACAAGCAGACTGAATATGACTTATTGAATATTCTAGAACTCAAAATTCTTTTGACAGTGGAGAAAATAATCAATAGAATTTAGATGAGACGGCGCATATATACAATATTGATATTTTCGATCTGAACACAGGCTTAACTGGAATAGTGGTCACGTCGCCTATGTTTTTAATATGAGAGAAAAATGGGATATTGATTGAATCTACAGGATAGCTCACATAACGTACCTCGAAGGAGCGAATGTGACTTTGCTAGTGGGACCAATAGCGGCGAAGTAAGTATCGTCTCGCTTTTCTTGGCAGACGAACCCTTTGTCCGACACCGAATATTTGCTACTTTCTCGACCAGTGCGCCGGATCCAAAATGGCAAACATGAAAGTTTGTAACTTGGCGAATATTGGGTCTCTTCCGAAACAGTAAAGAACGTTCCGTTTGAAATCACATGACGCGTGTATATACGCTATCTACAGTAGTACATTCGGGAGTGAAAAACTTTTGTTTTGCAACCTGCTGCATATATTGACTGATCAAAAGAAAAAACTTCTTTTCTTACCAAGTTACACCCCTGATTTTGAACTTTACACCTCGCTAAGCACTTCAATATTGGGGTCTACGACGTTTTGGCGCCACCAGTTTGGCGCATTTGATTTGGCGCCGCCATTTTGGCGCCACCGTTTTAGCGCCAGGCCGGTTTGGCGCCAACCCATTTTGGCTCCGCCATTTGGGTGCCGCCAGTTTGGCGCTGCCGGTCTGGCGCCCGCCAAACTTTTGGCGCTGCCGGTTTGGCGCCATATGTATCTCTTATACTGTTTGCTTTTTCATCCTGTCGGTTTTTTTCTGCCTTTTTCTGAACGTGGGAAAAGGTTTTCATTCACTACGTGAAATAACGAAAAACATATATACACTTGTAGCTTGTCACACCTTGGTCACAGGTACTTCTATTTGCGTTTATAAATCGCACGCCTATTGTAAATACTGCATAGCAAAGTAATAAAAAAGGTGAAAGCTTTACGAATGGCGACATATAGTCGGTTCGATTTTTGGTGAGACTTTTGGCGTCTGCAAATGTTTACGGTAAGCCGTCAGAGCATACACTGCCATTTACGTCTTGAGGTTTCATCAAAATTCGAACAGACTATAGTAAGTTCGCAAAGTTCCACTACCATGTCAAAGACAGTGTTTGCAATCAACGCGCGATTTACGAATACAAAGAAATGTACTTGTAGTGACCTATATGGTTGTGGCAAGTTGACTTTGACTTTAGCTGAAAATTTCGGTCAAAAACACATCAATTCATCCTGACATAGCTTTTTTCCAAACGAAATAAATAGTAGTGTTTCTCATCACGTGTAATAAATTGTAGTTGTCAACCATGCCGTAACATTTTACTCAGTCGCAAAAGTGGCATAATTTCGGAATAGAGGGTCCCAGCTTTCTACTTAAAGAATGTAAAAGGTTCAAAATGAATTTTCGATCTTTTGAATAAAGGGATTAAAAGAATCATGTTCTTCATAAAATTTTCTTTAATGAACGAGTAAGCAGTTATGCTCCAGAAAGAATACATACTTTGTACATGCTGTGAAAAGCATGGGTCCTCTATTTAGAAATTATGCCCTAAAAGTTGCAACGTTTCTGTTTGAAATCTGCTTTCTTCCACAGTTATACCTTTCATGAAAAAATTTGAAAAAATGTTTTCTTTATTGCACACGAATTATGATATATCTTTCTTCTAAGGCGGCGCCAAACTGTCTCGGCGCCGAATCGGCAGCGCCAAACTGGGTTGGCGCCAAACCGGCGGCGCTGAACTGGGTTGGTGCCAAAGATGGCGGCTTGAAACTGGCAGGCGCCAAATCGTCCCATTCCATCAATATTTGTGTTTTTCGATGCAATTTGCCGCGATGTGTAGCGCTTAGAATGTACTTCATATTTATTCTATCAAACTTGCCCCGGTTTATAACCGAAGATGTTGGTGGAGAAATCTTAGACAAAACCCTTTTTTACCTATACTACATCGTAAACTTTAAAACTTTATACCTAACTCTGTACTGAGTGCAGAAAAGTTTACTGGTAAACGAAAAGTAGCACATGAGTCATAGGACATTTCAATTCGAATAAATTTTTAGGGACTCCTGACCGGAGTTGTTAGCAGACATGGAGAAGACGAAAACGTTACTAAATTATGTCTTTCTTTACACTCACAGATTTTTACACACTTCACACTCCCACTCGAAAAGAAATACGAAACTAAAAAAAACAAAAATTAGGCATCTAGAGAATTCTTCCTTCAACAATTTAATACCAATAAACTGTTTGAGGCTTTGATAATTAATTGCTCACAAGCAGTAAAAACAAAATACATATTCACAATTCCTCAAATGTCTCATCTCTTCGAACGTACCCCCTTTCCGAACGTCCCATTTCTTCGAACGTCCCTGGTGTTAGCTAAGTGATTAAATATGGAAATTAATTGATATAGAAAATCCCACCTCTTCGAGTGTCCCACTTCTTTGAATGTCCCACATCTTCGAACGTCTGACCTTATTGAAAGTCCCACTCCTTCGAATAATGACTCATAATGGAAATAATAGTCTTAAAAAATCCTACCCCATTTCATATTCTATCTCTTCGAATGTCCAACCTCTTCGAATGTCTTATCTTTTCGAACGTCCTACCTTTTCGAAATTATACGTGTTCGATACTCTGTTAATTGAAATTAAAAGATATCCACAATCAGAGGCGGATATAGGGGGGGGGGGGCGGGGGGCGGTCACCCTCCCCCCCCCATCGGCCCAAAATAGTGCGCAAAATTAAGGATTTATGAACGATTTTTGGGTTAAAACAGCTAATTTTTCCGCCCAAGTCAGGGTTCCGCCCCCCTACAGGGGTACCGCCCCCTTCTCCTTAGGAAAATCCTGGATCCGCCACTGTCCACAATATCTTATGCATCTGATTGGATAGACATGGATTTGTCGTCAGCAATATTTCGCTTTTCATGATTAAATTGTGGTTCATAGGATTATCATGCATTACACATCGTTTTCACTGCAACAAAATTAGCATTTGAAGGCTTATTATACTTGAGCTAAATAATAATATGACATGATTATATGCATTTGAAAATCAGCAATCAAAGACCTTTCAGCACTATGTACTTTTAAGTCAGACACTACAGTAATAAGCTTACCAAGAGCCCTCAAACACAAAGTGATTGATGATCACTCAAAAAAGTGTTTCATACCTTTTAAGTTTGCTGAGAAAATCTCAGGAAGCACTGCTCCAATTTCGAGAAACAAAATTGTTTTAGACAGAAAATTTTGTTGTGCAACTATTTTGCCGGAAAAGAATGAAATTTCGTGTTACTGTAGCCTGACACATTAAAAAAGCGAAAACTGGCATAGCTCCCATTTGCTTTGTACTGTATGTAGAAAGCTCGATTGTAGCAAAATAGTTGCGTCTTTAGATGGGCTTTCTTGTGCAATAACCGAGGTTAAACAAGAATCGCTCATTCTTTCCGTTTGCTCAAAACGAATTTGTTTATGGGGGCAGCCATATTGGAAAAATAATACTTTAAGCTGTGGCTGTCTAACTACTTCACATAATCTAAATATTAAGCATATTTTGAAAAGAGCTTCCAAATGATTATATGTTTGTTTGCTTTGTATAAGTAGAAAAAAAGTTCAATATGGCTTCCATTTCAGTTACTGTAATTAAAAAAGTGCGTTTTTTATACATTATAATTTATAAAACTTAATTGCTTCATAATGGTCGAATTTGTTTTCTGTAAATAAATAGAAAATTGCACGCTCTTTCCAATGAAATTTGTTTTGGAGCATGGTTTCATGCAGCTTTTTTGATCTTGGCATTTTATACTGTTTAATCATTCATATTATACTGAAAACGACATGCTTAGTTTTCATAAATTTCTTAGGTTGTTAAATGTCTTACGATTTAGGAGCCGCATCATGCACACCCAAACAACTGATTTCATTTCTGAGCAGTGACACACCTTTTCTTAAATTAAATGGCAATATAAGTTCGTTAATTTTTTCTATGTCAGCAAGATCATAAACCTTATTAAAATGTTCATTGAGATGGGACATTAAAAGACATGGTAAATCTGAAGATGTGGGACGTTCGCAGAGGTGTGACATTTGAAGAGGTGGGAATTTCAAGAGGTAGGACATCCGATTAGATGGCATGTCGTTCTCACACAATTTGAGAATTATAGTACATTTATGCGTATAACTTTTTGATTCACTGGTATTTCTTAGTAAAATAAATACATAAATGATCACAATTCATTCAGCTTGCTAAAAAATTAGTCCATGTTTTATGTTATAACATGCTTACAGTGTGACAGTCGGTTAAATCTGATGAACCTGCTCATCATCTAATAACTCATTTCAAGTGAAGTGAGGCTTTTTGGGATGAAGTCAAGGAGCACTGAATGGATTTTTATGAAATCAAGTGTTATAGATTGCTAAAAAATATAGTTATCTGATGTCTACAGTATGCCACGCTCGAAAAAGTGTTCCAACTTTGCTTGGTCATTACAGTATACAGGTCAAGTTTCATATTCTGAAAAATAGCAAAATAGTTACATATTTTTGTGCTCTAAATTTCAAACTTTTTTCTTTTTCGTGAATCTGAATAGTTTGTCCTGCAATTTCAATTTAATTTTTTTCAAATATGGCTGCCCCCAGAAGGTATGCATTTTACTCGCGCTATTTCTTATATTTCAAAATGTTTAAGCTCGTTTTAGAAAGCCCAAAAAAGCTCGTTCGAATGATACTCTATTTGTTTGATTTGCTAAAGAATTCCAGTTTTTCAATATGCCCGCCAGAGAGGCTGTCATACTATAGCTTTTGTTGTTTGCAGCTATTATTATGTGAGTTTCTGACTTATTTCAACATTTTTTCGGTATATACCTAGAAAATTTAATGTTCTTGCTAATGAGCTATGTCCTATATTCTGAATCCTTCTAGTTCGTTCAGGGAAGTTCAAAAATCTCTAAATTATTCATTGTATAGTGAAAACGAAGTGATGGGACATTCGTAGAGTTGAGACCACACCTGGGCGGGGGGGGGGGGGGGGGGTTTGGGGTATGCAGCCCCCCATCCAGAAACCAAAATAACTCCCTTCGCAGAAATCAAAATATCCTCTCCCAGAATTCAGTTTTTGAAAAATTTTTTTGCAATTTTTTGATGCCAATGGATAGTGCTTGATGAGAAACGTCGAAAAATGGTGTTTTTATCGCCATATCACCATTTTTAAGGCTATTTTCTGACCTTCAAAAAATCTTGCACCCCCTAGAATTTTCTTGCTGCCCACTTATGGTTGAGACACTTGTAGTGGAACTTTCGAAGAGTCATGAAGTTTGAAGTAATGGGACATTCGAACAGGTGGAGCACAATCGAACAAAACCACCAGCTATATGTTATAATGCTATGAACTTTGCATCCGCAGTAAACAACAAATTGAAAAAAACAATCATCGATTTTTTTAATATCCATTTTTTAGAAAGACTACACCTCCCAGATGTGTACCGTTACAGCTGTAGGGGGTTAATATGTCGGGGTAACCAAGTAACTATATTATAGGTAGCGCTTAACGCGCTACCTATGATAGTGGAGCCGGACCAAGAATTTTAATTGGAAATTTATGCAGGCGCGTAGGTTATCTATAATACGCTTGGATACCAACAAAAACATGTGTCCATGGAATTTTCTTCGATACAATTTTTCTATTTTTACTTAGTGCAAAAAATTTGCATTGCTTGTGCAAGCATACAGTTACAATCATAGGTGGGCAGCACCAAAATTTGGGGGAGGGGGTTAAAACATTTTCGAAGGTCAAAAAATGGTCTTAAAACTGGTCGTGTGGCGAAAAAAACACCATTTTTCGACGTTTCTCATGGAGCACTATCCAATGGCATCAAAAAATCGCTAAAAAAGCAGAAAACAAAAATGTCAAAATTCAAAATCTGGGGGGGGGTATTTTAATTTATGGGAGGGGGTATTTCAACTTCTGGGGGGCTGCATCCGCCCCCGAAACCCCCTCCACGCCCATGTGTGGTTACAATAAGTGATATTTCCAGTCTAAATTCAACACCTGTCGCATGCTTTTGGACGAATCATGTCAACAATAAGTAATTTTACTAGAAACTGTTGTTTGTCTAGTGCAAATCACAATTAAGTTCAGTCTAAGGCGAATTCGTATGCTTTCTTACGACCGTTTTCAATTGAACTGACGGATTTCACATCCGGGGAACGGATTAATATTTGTCGGGAATAGCGATCAAACCTAGACCATGGCTTAATCAGTCTTATCATTGAATCTTCTCAAAAAATAGGATCAATGGTACCGACTGACATTCAGAAATTATGTTCCTGTAGAGGATTAACAGCTACATACCTCCTTCCCCGCGGAATCAAAAATTTGGGAGAATTGAGGCAAAATAATAGCTTGAACAGAAAGATTTCTTGTTGAAGTGCCTAAAATTGACCGGAAATCACGGACTAATATCGTTTTTACCCTATTTTTTACTGCAACCCCGCGCAAACGGAAAATTTCAGAAATTAGCACAGACATAACGGCTCATTCGAGGAAAGGCGTCACTGTGCTTTTTTGTTGTATGTGCTAAATGTTAATACTTGATTTGTGTTATGTAATGCACCCTATTTTTCTTCTTATGTGATTGTCCACAAGAACCTTATGAAATTTTGCATTCTATTCTACATTCGACGTAAGTACTATTTTTCTGCCCGTTCAGGGATAGTCCTTAATATACATAGGCAGGGAAGCCATTTTAACTTTGACGATCTAATTACTAGTTAGATAGAATGGCCTAATAAAAAAATAAGCGTCGAAGAAACCACACTTTTATTTCCAGCTTAAAAACTTTACGTTATTACATATGTTGGTATAAATGCGTACATATGTCGTGCTAAAAGTCAAACAACCACTTAAGAGTTAAAAAAAGCTTTATTGACATAAAAAATTTAAATGAGCTTAATAATGTCGAGCTCACTCGCTGTCCCTTGCGTTTTATGCTAATCTAGTAAAAAGATTTTAAATGCGTTTAAGAACCATAAGTTAATCGCGAAAGCTCCCGAATGAAGTAAAACTACAGTCAATTATTTTTCAATCCTTTTATGCATTGATTTTGATCATCGTTAAATGCATTTAAATGACGAGCAGAAAATGTTCACTTGAGTTCACTTAGCTAACCGTATGACTGAATGAGTTTGTGCGATTTAAATCAAATTATTAAGCTATCACTTTCGATGAGAGCTCGATTAGCCATTTGCCTCCCCACGAACTAAAAAACGGCATCTCCCTAGTCTATCACTCTATGTAAATATATCAAATTTTCCGTTTGGTTTTACGAGTATGTCAACGAAATTTCGCCTCATATCAGCCCGAATGTACATACATCATTTTTAATGTCTAGGCCCTATGCGTGATGTTTTCTCCTAGAAGACTAGCATATTTTCAGGATTATCACATATACACTAAAGATGAGATGAGAAAATAGCGTTCTGATCAGTGATTCGCACATAATACTGTACGATCTTTAATTTTTTTGATTGGGTTTGGGTCCTCAGATCGTGTTTAATCCATCCGAATTCTACCATTTGTATTCATGACATGTATGCTGTCATGCCCGTACTTATAAACACTAAAATTTGTTTAATTATAACGTCTCACAAAAATCATTTCAAAGAAAAATAAAGTGCACAAAATAATCACTACAATATTTTCAAATTTAATAAATTGACAGTAATCTAAGCATGTTAAGGAAAACCATTCCTCAGTTTAATCCGGAGCACGGTCCACTGTAAAAGCCTCACAATTATTATAATGCTTATAAGCAAGCTTTAGTATGTATCTAATGCTTTATTATGCAAACCACATCCTTCCTTTAATTCGTATCTACCTCCATGATACTCTCTATTTAATTGCAGTGAATTTACAATAAGCTTGTGTGTGCCTCCAAAGTTTATCCCGACACTTTTGTCGTATTCTTCATAAGCTAGTTACAAACAAGAATGGCATTTTTCTGCACAGGAATAGTTCAACGTATTTTTCTATGTACATGCTTACTATTTCTCGCGCCTTTTGTTTCTTTTATACTAACAGCATGCCTCATTTTTCACCTTCTATATATTTATTTGTTTGTTTATTTATTTTTGTTGTATTTTCTCTTTTTTCCATTTTTTATCGAATTGATGACTTTCTATTATTATTGAAGAATATGTGGGTAGCTTCGTTAGAGTGAAAAAATATATTTCTTACGTTTGATTTTCTTAGAATAATTACAAGGCGATTCATCGATCCTTATTTCAAATCAATTTCTTTTATGGCGCATAAAATCAGAAAAGAATCATCAATAATGTCAATTCGCATCCTTTTGACGATTGCTGTATTCCTCATGTGCCATGTAACGTCAAGCACATGTGGTAGATCCGGACAAAAAGACGATATTCTTTATCAACAACTCCGCCTGGCAGAACATATTGGTACTAGTTATATATACTAGCGAGGAAAAATTTTACGATAGTAACAAAAAGGATGAATATATTTGGAATTGCAAATTATTAAAAAACTTAAAAGGAGGGGGAGTACTAAGAAGTCACCTATGTATGTATAGATGCCAAAACCATAAGAATCTGCTAAGAAGTCTAAAACATAGGTGCGCAGGCGTGACCAATCTATGGGGATCAGCCGGTCTGAGCTGGAGGGGTCAAAAATTGACCCTTTTCGGGCCAGAATGACTTCAAAAAGTGGTATAAGCGCAAAATTGCGTTGAAACTACGTTATTGCACACTTTCTGGTCAATTCGAAGCACATTTGGTGAATAATTTCAATTTTCATACCTTTTCGGCCTCCATTTTGCCTCATTTCCGCCACAAAATTTTCTATTTTTCATTCTGGGAGATCAGGCGAAGGCCCCCTAAACCCCCTTCCTCACGTGCAAGTAAGATTTATGCAAAAATCGAAGTATTTTAAGCGGCCAGCATATGAAAAACATGAGTTGAACGGTTTACAGTTCAATGTGAGCGATTATTTGTAACTAGAAAACGATTAATGAGTTCCTTCACTTACCTCAAGTACAATTAAATTTAGATAAACGCTTCAGCAACGGTATTAAATTGCGCCACGGCACCCGTATGTGGACTATCTTGCATTAGAACGTATAGGAAAGGTAATATAATATGTGAGACAGTACTAATTGCGCGCAAAGCCAGATTATAGAGCAAAATAATAGACTGGAAATTTACATAAAACTTGAAAGGATGCTCTCAAGCGTAAGTGTAAATAGGAACAAAATAAAACAAGATTACGCGAAAGTCGTGATTTATCAAACCGTTGTAGCATCGGTTTTACATTTTCAGAAATATGTGGTATTCATTAGCACTAAGTCGATTTTTCACATTTTAAAATTCTTCCTAAGCTTTTCTGCAAATTACTTAAAAACATTTTGAAAAGATACATCTTTAAAAAGAGCCGCAGAATGGACTTTGATTTTTGCATTACTTTAAATTGTGACTTCTTAGCAGATATTTTATGATTCCAGCATGCACAGATAACTGTTCCTAGCCCTATCCCTTTATATCTCTATTAATTCGTCATTTCAAGTATATTCGTCCTTTTTGTACCATCGAAGCATTACACTTAGCTTGTATCCTACTTAGCTAGATCGGATTAAATCAGTCAGTAAATGCATATGGTAAAATGCCGAAATTATGGTCGCAGTCTAGAAGAACGTGGAAGACAAAATTGTTCTTGAATATCCGACTTATTTTATTTAAGCAGATCAAAAATGTAAAGTCAGATTTCTACTGCCAATGCTGCTGAGGACAGTTCTAAAAATTGAGCTTTTCAAAGGTTCCCGAAATAAGGCTATTTTTGGTGCAAAACATACGCAATTATTACGCGTAAACAAAACAGAAAGTCAGTTCGTGATTCTGACGTTTTGAAGAACAGTTTTACAAAAAATTGTACGATTGGCAACGTTACGGAACTAAAATCAATTTTCGATGTAAACCTTTTTCGACCACTGAACGTAAGGAAAATTTAAAGTCAACTTCGTAATTCAGACCTTATAGCAGAAAATTATGTTTCTGCGAAGCTCCGGACCTAAAATTAGTTTTCAACGTAACATTACACAAACACTAAGTGTAAAGAAAATTTACAACTAATTTCGCAATCCTGATGTTATCGAGAACATTTTGTGAAAAAATTAATCTTCGTAATGCTTTGTTAGTAAATGAATTCTTAGAGTTAGCTTGACACCGGAACAGTACGTGCAATTAAACTCGACACACATGTGAGCCCCTCAAAACTTATACATTTTTATAATTCAGATCACGTCCCGCTGACTCCAAGAGAAGCTTTCCTGACAAAAACGTCTTTTTTTACCCCGTAGTTAGCAATTTACGCCTACAGAACTACCTCAATATTGAGTGTCGAGATAATGCACTCAATGTGGCCTGTTGCCCTAGGAACGTACTTCGCTTTTGAGAGAGTACTTTACACGGACTGATTCATAACCAAACAAGTCGGAAGCCAAAAAACGCAAAAAGCATGCTTCTTTCTATCCCAGAGTTTATACTTTACACCTCTACATCTAAGTCTGAATGAAGTCGAAGGAAACGCGTTCGAGTATGTTGCATAGTCCTTGCGACGCATTATATTTCTAGAATACTTACCGCAACCCGATTCATAAGCGGAGAAATTTACAGACAAGAAACGCACAAAGAAAGGACGTGTTTTTTACCTCAGAGTTTATACATTACACCCCCAGTGGTAGCACTGAATTGAGTTGGAAGAAATGTATCTAAATGCGATGCGTATTTCTTGTAACGCACTTTATTTTTAGCATAATTAGCATGACCCGATCCACGAGCTTCAGGTGCTAAAACGTAGGTAGTTGAGAATAAGAAGGTATTTTTGCCTGAATTTCCGGTTGTGTAATGCCTGACAGTGTCGCTAAACTTACGAAATTTCCGCCCTATTCCGCACAATATTGCCAAAAATTTTGAAATTCCGGAAAATATTTGCGTCAGAAAGACACATGCACATATGGGGTGTGAGGGGGGGGTATTACTCCCTGAGGGATCAGCTAGACCGGTACTGTCCGGCGATTTTGAGCAAACAGGTCTTGTTCCGCATCATTTTTGACATCAAAATCAGTAAAACTGTCAAAATTTTTCCGACGCTTCGCACCAAATTAGTACTTTTAAGTACTTTTTACTCAAAAAGCGCCCAAAATTGATAAATTTTTGCATTTTTTAGTGTTAAAAGTATTGCAGTCAAAATGGACTAAAAATGTTTTAAAATGTGTTATTAACACGAAAAAACGTTTTATAGGCTATTTTGACCATTTTGATCATTAAAACAGCAAAAAAATCGTGATGGTCAGAAATGGTCAGAAATCATTTTGAAGGAAATCAGACAATGTAAAACGTCGAAATAACGCTATTTAGCACGCGAATAGTGGTTTCTAGCCCTTTTTAACTATTAACCTCGAACAGCCGTGCGACAATATGCAAAATTCAAAAAATTGACCAATTTAGCGAATATTTGACGATAAATAATAAACAATAAATTGATAAGTAGGTTATTGCTTATACTACACAGCAAATCCAAAGCATAATTACTGAAGAAACTGTTATATGTGGTGACTATGAAAAGAGCGCTATGTCAAAATTCTATTTTTGCATTATTTCCAGCGAAGAAAGTTTTATGGGCTGAAATTAGGGTAATAAACAATACTAAAATGTTATTTTTATTTCTCTAGACTTTGCACTAAAAATGACTTCGAAACATTGATTTCTGCTAAAGAAGAACGAATGATAAAAGCTGAGTTTTACGAAAATATGTGCGCACATGGATCCTGCTCGCACGCTTTTGAGACATTTTTTCGTGGGTCTCTGCCGGAATTTGAACTTTCTATAACATTATATAGTTCAAAATATAGAGAAAAAATGTAGAATAATCTATATATTCGAGTTGCTTTATCTTGGTTCTCAAAATTTTTTCCTTTGAGAAATTGAAAAAATTGTTTTGACAAAAACTCATTTTCTCGGTCATTTCTGCAACGACAGTCTCAATGCTACCAATCGTTTTATTGCATCTTCAAAACTCAGTGAGCTAAAATGATTTTAAAGTTGCGTCCCGACCCACGGCCGTCCCCAAGGCTTAAAGGAAAATGTAGGGTGCGGACCATACTTGGGCAGCAGGAAAATTCTCAGGGGGGTGCAAGATTTTTTGAAGGTCAAAAATGGCCTTAAAAATGGTGGTATAGCGATAAAAACACTATTTTTCGACGTTTCTCATCAAGCACTATCCATTGGCATCAAAAAATTGCGAACAAAACGAACAAAATTTTCAAAAATTGAATTCTGGGGGGTATTTTGATTTCTGTGGGGGGAGGTGCATATCCCCCTCGAACCACCCTCCCACGCCCAGGTGTGGAGCGGACACCTCTAACAAAAATCTTGGATCGTCGCTGAACGAATGTACATAAAACTTCTTTGACTGGCAGTATGATGAACCTGGCATTTGGACTGGTTGATCAACGTCGTCGAGGCGAAGCACAACGACTCCTTCAGCAACGTCGTCGAGGCGAGCGACAACGGAATGAGACAACAACTACGACGACGAGTACGACATCTCAACCATTCGTGAGATTTAGGGACGAACTCAAATAAATTACGATAGAAGATCGTTTGACAGAAATTGAAGGAAATATTCATATGAGAAGAAAGATTTTAGCTGTTTTTTGGGTTGTGACTTTTTTGGGGTGTGACGCGATTATTGTAATTATTACCGGTAATTAGCATAATTACCTTTTCGTTCCATTCTCTATTAAGTTTTCAGCGGGTGAAAAGTACTGCTAAATTAGTAAAGGACCCTTAAAAAACCTAAAAATATGTGAGCAGAGCATCAACAGTTATACAGCGTAACAACGAAGCTTACCGACTGATTCGATAACCCTTTGTACACCAGTGCTAATCGAGCATGCACGAAGTGAAGTTAAGTGGTAGTAGACTTCTATGGAAAATATGAGAAATTTCCTGCAAAAAAAGAGGCAAAGTGGAGGGCTGAATCGATATAAACAAACAATTCTGTCAAAATAGCTTGAAATGACCAGAAATTGCAGATTAAATACTTTTACCGCTATTTCAAGATATATACCAGTTATTTTAGCCAAAAAGCTCAATATTGATCAGCCCTACAGTTTGGCTGAACCCTAAAGCAGCCAAGCTGTGCCTTTATGGTCCCAGTGTATTTGACATGCCTTCCATAACATTAAGCTAGCGGTTGTATGATATTTCTTCCTATTATCACTTATTGAAAAAAGGTCAATGAAGGTCAGTTTCAGACGGGTAAGGTTTATTAAAATTGTGTCAAATGATTTAAATATATGAAGGTCAGGGAAGCATAGTAGCACTGCGTCCGACCCATCATTGGGGTCAGTCGGGGAGGTCAATCAAACCGAGGATTTAGAATGTGTGAATGCGCAAACACCATGAATACTATTAAAATCATCTTTCAATGCATTTTTGGACAAAAATTTTGGTTTTCGTCTATTCCTGTCTTCAATTAGGCCTTTTCCTCTCTTTCGAGGATTTGTAGTACATACCACACGTTGGCGTGGATGGGGGACACCCCAGAAGTTGATCATCCGGCAGCATACTAAAGACCTCCCAGAATTCAATTTTTAGTAACATTTTTTGGCGATTTTTGGCGATTTGACCCAACCGGACCCTATGGAATTTCCCAGCTGCCCAAGTATGTGTAATTAATTGAGAAGTTCATTAAATGGGTAGGTCCGAGAACACCCATCACTCGACAGTGTTCGGTCGCTTGCACGAGCCGAACCAGTGCTGAATTACTTGAACAAAATTAGCACAATGTTATCCTGAGAAGAAACATCATCTCGACGACTTAAAGCGCAAAAAGGCGAAAGCCAGAAATAGCCATCCTAACAGCAAAAACGAACTGATGGGAAGGCTACGAATAATAGCAATGACGCCTGAGCTCGATGAATGTGTTTGTGCGCTGCACTTACATTATAATACATACCTATATGTCCAGTCTGTAATTCAGCAAGAAATATCATTTATATACTTGTCTCAAACATTGGTATTAGTGTTGAAATAGTGTTGGTATAGTAAATACATATACATACATATGCAACGTTTAATGCCCGCAAAAAATTTTTTTAAATAAATTTTCGATCTTCTAACATCTGCTTTATTTTCCACAGAATAATTTTCTGAAGGATTGACCATTCTAAGCCACTACGCAAGAGTAGGTGGCACAAGCGCAAACATGGGCACAACCGCTTACTGCGAATCGACGACAACTGCTCACCAGTACAATAATACCGCTAGTGAACCGTAATATCAATCAAAAGCTATGTAATATACGTCATTCGTTTCGCATATCGTCGACCACTATCGATTAATATCGAAAAATTGTGAGAAACAAAAATGTTCAAAAATTGAACTCTGGGTGGTATTTTGATTTCTAGGGGTGCATACCCTTAAACACCTCAAGCCTTAGGTATGATCTCCTCTTTAACATCCTTAATAATCCGTAATCCCAAGAATATTCGTCATTTTTGTTCCATCGGAGCATTTTTCTTTGCTAGCATCCTACTTTTAATTCGGTACGATTCGAATAAATCAGTCGGTAAGCACATACGAACCATGCCATGATAATAATGACAACAGTCCGAGAAAGCGGAGAACAATATCATTCAGAACATCAGTATTATCTTGTTTTTAGCAAGACAACCTTACCTTATTTGAACCAATTAAATAATTTCAGCGAAGACATTACAAAACTAATGGGTGCAAAGAAAACACTCAGTCATATATGTAATCCTGACCTTACGGAAGATATTTTGAATAAAACACTCGTTTTGCAGCGCTCTAGAGGTAAAAATAATTTGTAGTGCAAAGTTAACACATTAACAATAAATGCATAGAGCAAACTTTACAAAAGTACTGAGTGAAGAGAAAAATAGCAGCCAGATTCGTAATCCAGTCATTACATACAATATTTTTAAAAAAATTAAGCTTCCAAAATGCTACCGATCTGAAATTAATTTTCAGTGTAAACTTTACACAACCAACGAGTGTAAGGAAAATTATTAGTCAGATTTGTAATCCTGACATTACGAGATCATTTTGAAATATCTCTCATGTTTTAGAATGTTCTCAAAGCAAAATGAATTCTCAGTGTGAACTTTGCAGTTTTACACTAAATAAATAGTGTAAACTTCACACAAGTAATGGTTGCAAAGAAAACTATTGGTCAAATTCATAATCCTGAAGTCACAGAGAACATTTTGAAAAAACCACGTTTCGTAACGCTCTGGAACTAAAATGAACTTTAAGTATTAACTTTACACCTTAAGAATTACTCAATATTTGGCGCAATTAAGCGCGCTCGCATACATACGTGATCCTCAACCCTTAGTGCATTCTTTATTATATGAATCGTGTCCCACCCAAACCATATCGGGAGAAGTTGACAGACAAAAAACTAACAAAAATGCCTTTTTTAACCCAATATTTGAGTTTTATACCTCCAAAAGTAACTCAGCACTGAGTGTAAAGAAACGCGACCAAATGCCATTGTGTAACCATCGACATGTACTTATTTTTATAATGGTTTGCACCATTAGATTCATAAGTAGTGTAGTTGGCAATAAAAAAGTAGGTGAAAACGTGTTTTTTCACCCAAGAGTTTAAAATTTACGCCATTAGAAATAACTGTGTATTGACTTTAAAGAAACGCGTCCAAGTGCGATGTGTAAGCCCTAAGACGAACTTATTTTTATAATATTTCAAACTTGCTGATTTATATCCAGCGACAAACCGAAAGAAGGTGAAAATACAGTCTTTAGAATTAGGGCATAGCTTTTTTCGGGCGCGTGGGCGCATGCGTGGAAAAGATGGCAAAATCTTCGCCTTTTTCCGTGCGATTGGGCGCATGTGCGGCGTCTTGCCTTCGAGTTTGTAAAAAACTATTCATATTACGGTTTAAATGCATCTGCTAAGTTGTTCACAAATGCTCATTGATTAAAATAAATGTCCAAGTCACCATTTTCCAAACTTTAACAGTTTACTGAATATCGGAAAAGCGTAAAGGTGTACTTGTGGCATTTTGTGTACAGTTTAGATCTTAACCAGACATACTAAACTCTGTTGAATTCGCAGTGTAAATTTTACGCTATAACCTAATACTATATCGGAATAGATTCAAGAATACACACACGTGTCAAATTTGTCTACCTCCTAAGAACCGTATCTGTCAACTTTCTGCCTGCATAGCTGTCCAAGAACACTTTTTTTAGACGTCCAATTATATTTTATGTACGCACTATCTATGACATCAGAAATCCGAAGGAAATCCTGGAAAATAAATTGAAATAATCAGGCAAAATTACAGACAGAAGTGTAAAAACAAAGATAAAATTATATCAAGTCCTCAAATAAGTAAGTTGAAGCATGAATCGTGGCCATAGGTGGGCAGCACCAAACTATTGATGTACAAGATTTTCTTAAGGTTAACAAATGGTCTTAAAAATGGGGGTATGCTCACCTAAGCGTGGAGGATTTAGGGGTATGCACCCCCTCCACGAGAAACCAATAAAATACCCTCCCCAGAAATCAAAATACCCCCCCCCCCCAGAATTTAATTTTCGAAATGTTTTCCGTTTTTTTCGCAATTTTTTAATGCAACTTAATGAGAAACATCAAAAAATGGTTTTTTTTCGCCATACTACAACTTTTAAGGCAATTTTTTGACCCTTGAAAAATCTTGCACCCCCCAGAATTTTCTTGCTGCACACGTATGGTGGTAAGGCGGAGAAAGGCCATTTTTCAACGTTTTTCATCGCTCACTATCCGTTGGCTTAAAAAAATCGCGAGAAATAAGTTTTAAAAACTGAATTCTGGGGGGCTGGTATTTCGGTTTCTGAGGGGTGTTCGGCTTACTGAAGGAGTGTATACCCTCTAACCCCTTCCCACGCCCACGTGTGTACGTGACTGACCTGTAGTGGTCAGTCAGACGTCGAAGTTTTACTTATTATCATTTGCTAACCGTTTTTTCCGACTTATCTAGGTAAATAGCTTTTCTGGAACGACGTTTACTCTCGCACTGCCATTATTTTTTATAAATTAGGAAAGAAAATTGCTCCGACGGAACAAAAAAGAATCAATGCAATAGGAATTACTCATCATAAAGGACATAAAAGGAGTGAACTAGGGAAAAGTCACCTTTGTCTGTGAAAGTTGTAACAATCTGATGAAAATTGAGTTTGCACTAAAAACGCTACAAAATCAAGTATTATGTGACCTGCAGAAAAGATTTGCGGTTCCATCGTAAAAATGAGTAACATGAACAGCTTACTCCTTGAAACAAGCTATTACTAATTTAAAAACGAGATGATGAGAATTTTCACGCAAGCATGACATACATTGCTGTTAGACAGCAAAAAACAACTTGGTGTGCTTATCATAATTCATTTATCAAGCCTGTGTTAATTAACAAAATATTAGATATATATTGAAAGAGGAATTTGAAATTGATAAGTAAGTAAATAAATTATCAGCAAACATGAAAGTTTCTTCAATCACTTTTTTCAACCAGTGAACAACGTTTTGTAATGCACGTTTTCTCAGAGGCCGCAGAATACAATTCTATTTTTTTGCGTTTTTTAGTGCAGGCCCAATTTTTATCAGATTCTTCCAACTCTCACAGGCATACATATGTGACTTTTACCTACCCTTCCTTTTATGTCCATAATGATACCTAATTCCAAGTATATTTGACCTTTTTGTTCCACCGGATTATTTTTCTTTGATAGTACCCTACTAAAAATTAGCTAGATTTGAGTAAATCAGTCGGTACGGTAGCATGCCAAAATAATGACAGAAGTCAAAGAACGTGGAAAACAAAATCGTTCAGAACATCAGCATTATGTATTTTAGACAAGGTAACTTCACCTTATCTAAGCATATCAAATGTTTTCGGTGTAAACTTTACGCAACCACTGAGCGTAAAGAAACCTCACTCTCATATTCATAAACCTGACTTTAATAATAATATTTTAAGAAATTAAGCTTCTGCAACGCTTTAATACTAAAAGAGATTTTCAAAAACTTTACACAACTACTGGGTGTATAGAAATCTTACAGTCAGATTTGTAATCCTGAGCGTCAAGGAGAACATTTTGAAAAATAATGCAGCTTCTGTAACAATCTAAAACTTACCTTAATTTTCAGTGTAAACTCTAGACAACAACTGGATGTTAAGAACACATACAGTTAGACTCGTTATCCTGACATTACGAGATTATTTTGAAAAATTCTCACTATGCAACGCTCTTGAAGTATAACAAATTTTCAATGTAAACATTACGCTGCTACAAAAGCTCAACAGTCTAAACTCTATACAAGTACTCGGTGTAGTGGGAGCCAACACTCAGGTTTGTAATCCTGACGTTACGGCGTACATTTTAAATAAATTCACATTTCGCAACAGTGAGTGTAACTGTACATCTCTACAATAACTCAATATTTAACGGGATTAAATGCAATTAGGTGCATGATGGCGGAAACCTAGACGATAGTGCATTTTTATAATCAGGATCATTGCCCAACTAATATCGAGAGAAATTGAGACAAAAACCACCAAAGGACGTCTTTTTTAACCACTAAACTTGGAACTTTTTACCGCAAGGGCTGACTCTGTATCGAGTGTAAAGAAACGCGACCATGTTCGATTTGTAACCACACGGAGCTTATTTTTAGAATATCTTGTACCATTCGATTAATAACTGGAGAGGCTGACAAGCTGAAAGAGGTAAAAACGGGCTTTTTTGTCGCTCCCAAGTTTAAACTTTGAACTCATACATCTATACTCTGTTTCACACACTTCATGCATAAATTCTAAGAAGTTTCATCGACAGTAAGCCGAGGGTTACGAGAATTATATATCAGGTCGAAGCTGTAATCGCAATCTGTCCGGGAGATAGTCTTAAAATTTATGACCGAAGTCGTGTGAAAGAGACTATAGCTCCGTATTGACTTTTAACGGACGCAATTAAATTCAACGTGTAGCCCTTGATATAAAGTACTTTTCCAGCAGAAAAAAATTTTTGCAGACTTTACACTTAGCGCACAGTAGCTTAAGAACAAGAGCAGATTTGCAAAAGCCAAAAAAGGATATTAGACGAATTCATGCTCTATTGCAAATGCATTATATTATACCAATTTCTGAACGCCTTCCCAAACGTCGAAGGTCGAACGCCAGTCACACGTGTCGCCTTTACGAAGATGTCTTCAGAACTAACAGGCTACGATTTTGAAAAAATTTTAAATCGATTCTGTCTTATTGTAGGGCTAGAGCGAGTTATCGTAGAACAACTTTAAATACAGATTTGTGATCTACAGACCATGGATAACCATTGAAGAAAATTGGACCTCCGCAAGCAATGGGAAGATTTGAATTTTTAATGTAAAATTTACACGTTTATTACAAGCTGGGCATTAAGTGTAAGAAAACCACAATAGACGAGCAGCGAATTTTTTATCTATCTCTTAAAGAGAACTGCACCTCGCACCTTTTAGATGTGTATGTGTCCCGTTATAGATGTAGGGGGAGGATATGCACATATGTTACGGGAACCCAGGTATATTATAGGTATGCGCTACCTATGAGGTATATGAGTATAAAACTACACCCAGTGAGGACATACGAAGACTTTCCAGAAGGCACATAATGTATTCAGTTTTGAACTAGACTTTAAAAAAGAGTATAAGGTGAAAATATTTCAGGGCGGGGAGGCGTGTGTATAAAAATATACTGAGGGAAACTTACCGCCCCCTTCCAATCACAGATCATGTACCTACCTAAGGATCTAGCCTTTAGCGCCTGCATGCGGCGAACGTACAT
>JAVLUZ010000214.1:0-85962 GCA_036768485.1 Mermis nigrescens | reverse complement strand
ACGTTGGCTGCATATATGACCATTCGCGTTCGCAACTTGGACGTAGCGTACGAATGGGCCATGGAGGTCCTGGTAAGTGGGACATAGTTGCTGATAACGCAGTCCCAGGTCTTATAATGCCTGACTTTTCTGTCATTCACAAATTCGGAATCATAGCTTAAGAATAAAGTGCCATTTGTCATATTCGATGGTTGAATTAACGCCAAAATGGCGGCAAACGACCTCTGGTCATCGGAGATTATGTGACGGTGGGTAGAAGTCTGTTCTTTGGTACGCGAGGGGTTACCAAAGTGAAATCTACCAAACCGATTCGCCCACCAGAGTTGCTGGTCGTTAATACGTTTTTTATGATTTACGATTTTATGTGATGCTTTATGCTTTATCCATTTTGCGGTAAATGATTCTAGACCGCCAACACGATCATTATTGTTTTGGGAAACGGGTCTGGTACAACCAAGCCCCGCTCCAAAGCCATACTGGTCAATGCCGAATGAAACTCATCTAGGGACGCGGGATCACGCTCCTCAAATTTGCATCGGCGACCAGCTGCTTCCAACAATGCCTCCTTGCTGGGGGTACCTTGTGCAGCCATGGGTCTGCAAAAGGAAAAACATTAGATAATGGTACGGCATGTGCTGTTTTAGAACCATTTAATAAACATACAGGCGCGCAGTCCTTAGCTTTCTGTTCCCTGCCCGGTAAATCCTCAAAAACTTATGACAACTGCCGGGGCAAGAGGGCGATGTGGTAATTTTACCAACACAAAATCGCCAGGGACGACGCGTGTTTTTCCAACAATTAAGTCAGAATAAGGTAGTTTAGGCTCAGGCAGAAGTCTATTCCTATGAACGTGATGAACGATAAGAGGGTTATAGACATATGCGATTTTCGCAGTTTCAGGCGTAGGTAAATCAATACCTGGTATGGCCCAACACGCTTGGGTGATAGTTCATCGATTTCAGGTTGGATGACTGAGGTATTATTAAGATAGACTATATCCGAGAGATTAAAATTTGTATGCGTTACGGACATGTCATATTGTGATTTCTGCTGCTTACGCGCTTGCGTTAAATTTTGAGATGCGATTTCATGCAAGTCTTGTTAAGTCAGCTTTAAATCAATGACATATTTTTTCTGCGACAGATGGTAAGTTCGGATTTATTGCGAAGTCATTTATAAGTAAAGTGTCAAGAGGAAATGCTGGTTCGCGACCATAAAGCATTTCAAAAGGAGATATATTAGTCAATGATTGCGGAGTCGCGCGGTATGCAAATAATGCAAAGGTAGAAATTGTTCCCAATCATACTGGGAACGCGCACTCAGCTTAGACAAACAATCAATCAAAGTTCGATTATAACGTTCCACCAACCCATCACACAGGGGGTGATATGGGGTTGTAAAAATTTTTGAACGTTTAATAGTTTGCAAACTTCCGAAATAAGGGTTGATGTAAAATTTGATCCCTGATCTGTCAAAAATTTTTTGGGAACTACATAACGTGGTATAATTTCTCTTAGCAATAAATTTGCAATTGTTGTTGCTTTTATATCAGAAATACAAAAGCTTCCACGTATTTTGTAAAGTAATCCATAAAAACTACAATTAGGTCATTTCCGGAGGGGGATCGCGGCATATGCAAACAATTGCACGCAATGAGTTCAAAGGGCGCGGATACTTTGATTGGTTGCAACGGAACGGATGTGGAATTTAATGCGACCACGCTAGCATACATCACAATTCTGACACCACGCGATCACATCATTTTCCATGCGCGTCACCAATAACGTATTTGTATGGCGGGCAAAATTTGCCCATGAAAAATGAGCTCCGAAAAATAGAGTTTTGAAATTCCGTTAATATGAAACGACGCAAGGATTTGGGTATGACTATTTGATGAACGACAGTTGGTGAATGCTTAGGTTGAAAACGACGAAAAAGTACGCCGTTTACAAGAAAAAATTCGTCACGATATTTTTTCGTTGTTAAGTCATTCAATGCAATGCGAATTTTATGCAATTCATCATCTGCACGTTGCTCAGCGAGTAAACGCGCAGGTGTTAGCATTTCAGCTTTTTCGGCATTGGTAAGTAATAAGCGTTCGCGAAATGTAGGTGGTTTAGAATTGGGTAGGATTGGTTTGCGCAGTAGAATTATTATTTTGCGCATTTGGATGATTAATTGGTGCAGTAGGCGCATTATCGCACGATCGGTCAGGTGGAACTGATTCATCATCTGACCTGTGAATCTTCGATTCTAAATTTGCGATGTTAACAATATTTTTGCGCTCTACTTTATATTTGCGTTCTGTATGATCATATTTAAAGATCAGCTGCGCTGTTATATGCACCAGGAACGTAAACGATATCATATTCGTACTCCTGTAATTTGAGACCCCAACGGCGTAAACGACTCGATGGGTCTTCAACGTTTACTAACCAGGTTAACGCTTGATGATCAGTTTCGACAATAAATTTTTTTACCGTAAAGATAGTGTCAATAATGCTTTGATGGCCCACACTACCGCTAACGCTTCTTTTTCTGAAGTAGCATAATTACATTCAGCAGAATTTAGCGCGCGACTAGCGTAGCTAAAACGATTTTTGGATGGTAAATGTTTTTGCGTTTAAAAAATAGCACCTAACGCATAGTTACTAAGGCCAGTTGTTAAAATAAATTTGGTGCTCATCATCGAATTTCGGTAATTGTAAAATAGGTGGGATGTAAATGCTTTCTTCAGAAGCTCAAATGCGGTTTGGTGTTCAGCCCAGCAAAATTTGACATCTGCCAAGAAGATGGAATAATGGTTTAGCAATTTTAGCAAGATCCTTAACGAATTTCTTAAACCATTGGACTAAGCCAAGGAATTTCTTACAGGATTTAACGGTCTTCGGCACAGGAAACGAGATTAAATCTGTGACTTTGGACATGTCAGGAGCAATGCCCATTGCACTTATGCTGTGGCCAAGAAGTACTTTCTGCATGCGCAAGATGGCATTTATCAGGCTTTTACATGTAAGTTTGCCTTTTAAGAACAATAAAGATGTTTTCAAGATCTTTAAATGTTCTTCGAAAGTACGTGAAAAAATAATTATGTCATCGATGTAAAACAAGACAAGATTTCCACTTAGACCTGCGAGCACAAGCTCCATTAGTCTTTGAAAAATCTGCAGGTGCATTTTTAGGCCAAAAGGTAAAACTTCAAATTCATAATGACCAACAGGACATATAAATGCTGTTTTTTCAAGCAGATTGATTATTGAGTGGAATTTGACAGTATCCAGATTTTAAATCGAGTGTGCTAAAATATGCGGCATTGCCTAGGGTGTCAAAATAATTGTCTAATTGTGGAAGAGGATAAACTTGCGTTTTAGCAATGTCATTTAACCGTCGATAATCGACGACTGGCCTAAGGGAACCGTCCTTTTTTCCAATGAGAAATAATGGACTTGCCCATGGGCTAGTAGTAGGTCGAATAATTTTATCCGCAAGCATTTCGTTTATAATTTTCTGCATAGATTCTCTTCTAGAATGCTCAACACGATAAGTTTTTCCAACAACGGGTGGATTATCCCCTGTGTCAATATGATGTTTCATTAAGGGGGTACGACCGAGAGGGTTTGTTTTTTAATGCAAAAATTGAGTCGTATTTTAGACAAAGTTCACGAATTTGTTGCTGCTGTCTAGAATTAACGGCGGAGCCGTTTAAAGCTTTATTTATTGATGCAAAAAGTTCTGGTGTCCTATCATCCAAAGATGAAACATGTGACACGACTTTGGCATCTGTGGTTAAAGAACCTATTATTTCACCAGAGTGAATGCGAATTGGCACTTTAGAGATGTTACAAACGCGAACAGGTATTAAAGGTCAGAAGCATCGACTATAGACGGAGCAACAAAAAGTGAAGTTTTTTCCATAAAATCGGGATTTGGTTCAAATAATGCGAAGTCAAAATTGCAAGAACCGTGACTTATATAGCCAGGTCTAATTAATTCATGCCTAGGTTGTATAATAACATAAGCCAGGTAAGGAAACATGCACACACACACAACACCAGAGGAGGTTATGTTGGGTTTCAGCGCGAAATTGCAATTTTTCATGAGATGATAGTAAATTAACCTTGATGCGTTTATAAAAGCACAACGCTCAATAGGATTAACCCACATGAGTGCGCATTCGCAAAAATCATATCCTAAGAGCATGCCTCGGCAAATGATCAATTATAGCTACTGAAGTAGAGATAGATTGTTCCGCAATTGTTAAAGTCATATTTACTTTATAACAAACGACTGCAGGATTTCGCCTACACCATGTACGACTTGTGAAACCTGTTTAGGTGGTAAATTAAAACCAAGACGTAAGAATTCAGACGTGGTCATCATGGTGACCTGTGAACCCGTATCTATGAGAGCAGGTACGTCAACGCCATGAACTTTAACAAGAATGGTGGGTAAATTTGTCCCAGCATGACTTACGATAGGAATAGTAGGATCTAAGGTCTTAGACGGAGGTAGATTGATTTTTTCATAAGTTGCAAGACGACGTTGTAGATGTTCGTACTCTTCAAGAAATTCTTGCGACGCGAATAAATTAGGACGCGTGCTAGATTCTGGCCCTTTTGCAGTAACCGTGTTCACATCATGAGGAGATGTGAGGGTTGGCTGCGGTGGGGGCACATTTGTGGCGGGTTGGTTATCTGCCGTATATGTGACATATGGTCAATTAAAATTATTGTCGTTGCGATAGTTCGAATTATAGTATGTTCCACGCTGTTCATTTTTTGGAAATTGCACAAAGGTGTATTTTAAGTGCGGCTGATTATTATAACGATTATCGTAACGCGAATTTTGATAATTAGCATGCGAATTTTGGTAATAATCATTACAATTTTGCTGAAAATTCGATTGTGATTGCTTTGATTCAAAGCGATTATCATTATTCGCATAGTTAGATTAACAATGTTGACTAGAGTTACGATGAGCTCGTGATTGAGATCGCTGTCTATTTTGCGAATTCGAACGCGATGGCGAACGATTTGTCGCGAAAAGAACGCATGATTGGCTGCGTTTGCGAGCCATAGAACTAGTATTGCGATCAGCTTGATTATTATAGTTAGCAATATTAGACGTTTCTTGCCTTTGACATTGAAACATTCCTCATAAATGACCTATGCGCTTGCAAAAGGTACAATATTTAAGAATTTTCTGGTTTCTCAGCACGCAATGAGCGATGAAACGTTCTATGACGTGAACGATTTGAATCATTTTGGTTAGATGCGCGAGGAGTATCTTTAGGTACTACGCTGCCTATGGGAGCAGCTGTTACCAATACATAAGGCGTTACTGCTTTTTTATCCTCAAATTCTTTATTAGCAAATTCAGCGCTAAGCGGCATTGTCCAAAAATTCAGCTAATGATGCTCTAGGTTTTTTGTGATATGCCTCTTTCGAAATGTGTGGTAATAAACCTTGTTTTAGTTGATGCCGCATTAAATTATTAAAATGAGGCGAGTCAACTTCAAGATAGGGATCCGATTTAATTAACTCTTCGCGAAGCGAGAGATAATAAGCTTTAACCGATTTGTTAGGCTGCTGTTTGTGTGACAAAAAACGATTGAAGAGCGCACCGGTGTCCATCGGACAAAATTCGGTTATTAGCGCTTGCTTCATTTTCGAATAAGATTGTTGTATGTCAGCAGGTAACAAATGGATAAACGCAAAACATAAGGGTCAAGAAATCCAGTTGCGAATTTTAAACGATCAGCCTTGTCAATATCATAGGCTAAGTAAGCGATTCAAATTCTGCAAAATATGCTTTTATATCCGATTTATCGCCATCAAAAAATTTTTTATTTGCAATTGCAAATTGCATCTGCTGCAATTGCAAATTGCATCTGCTGCAAAATGGTCCGCAATTCAAGGAATCAGCGAGACGCGAGTCACCATGAGAGCTTCCAGATGAGAAGAACCTGAACTATGGCAGTGACGTTGTCTGCGCGATCCACTTTTGCGACGCAAGCTGACGACTGCGCGGGCGATCATAGCTACTAGATGAGCTGTTGTCAGAGAATTTAACATGTTTTTTCCTACTAGACGATTCAGATAAAGGAGCAGATTCGTTTTGCAGATGTGCAGATTCATTATTAATGCCAGATAAGTTTATCTCAATGGGTTGCATATCGATATTAGAAGAATGCAAAATAGGATTATTAGGTGGTATTTCCACATTTATAGGATTAGGTACATAATTATTTGGTAAGGTTTCGCCTTGAGGTGGAAAATACTGCAGCGGTGGTGGATTCACTGCTGCTGCGAGTCTGCAATAGAAGGATTAGGTACGAAAGAAGGTGCATTACGATTTAAGGGCAGCGAAGGCCGAGATCGCGACGTCTGCGAAATCGATACCAATGGCTGCGAAATCGTAGGTATATTCTCCGAAAAACCCGAGTTTTGCACTGGTTGCAAACCCGTGTCTACAGGATTCTGTGACAAATTAGAAATCTCAGGCGCGCGGTTCATACGATTTTGAATAATATTTTCGGGAACAGTTTCCGAAGGTGAGCGTGAATTTGATGCGCTGTTGCCAGTGGACAACAGTGAAGATGCCCTATGCGTACTTTGCGCACGAGTCGCACTTTGCGCATTAAATTCAGAAAAATTTGCGCTATCGATTGACTGGTTAACGCGTTCAGATATATTATTTTCTATGCGATTCAGAACTGGTTGGGGTTTAAGCATAGTGCTTAGCTCCAAACGCAGTTTACGCATTTCATCCGCATTTTCCTTTTTTATCTGATCAACACGCGTAGAAAGGTCCGAAAATTGCAAATGAATAGCTTGTAAAGTGCTTTCAAAATAAGATCATTAGTCACATTAGCATTAGCACGCCTGTTGGTATTCATGTGACTATGATTACTTTCAATGTCAGAATCGGGATTTTCGCGCTCTGAACTGGTTTCAGGGTTATTTGCCGTGTTAATGGTAGTTGTATTATCAATCGTAGTATGATTTGGATGAATTGTCAATATTAGGGTCCGATCTAGTTAACAAAGTTTGATTAATGTGAGATTGCATAGTACTCAAAGATAGTTCATCTTCAGACTGTGTATTACTCGCTGCATGTAGTGACACGGGTAATTTATCATTATTCGCCTTAGTCGTTACGTCTCTCATAATTGTACATTACTTCGCAGGAATTACTCGCGCTATTAGAGTCAACAGGCGGTAGGTAATTGGCGAGCTGAAGTAGGTGGCGTAGAAGGTTTTTTCAATTTAGCGGGCGGTGTCCGCAAAACCTTTTTTCCTGCCATTTTTAGGTATCAAAAATGTCGAAAAATGTGACCTTGGGTAAAATAAATTTCAGTACATCGAAATTTTTCCAAATAAATGTTTCGAATTTGGCCTTTGTCGATCCGAAAAACAGGTTTTTCCACATAAATAGTACTTCCTACGTGAAGTAAGATATACCTGATGTGAAATGATCGAAAACAGGTAGGACTAAGCCTAAAGCGCAAAAACGTGTACGTGGTTAGAAAAAACAGGTAGGTAAACACCCAAATGACGGAATTACGTCAAGAGAGAAAATGATGAGTCGTCGCCTGTGGCTCGGACGTTTATAGAAAAATGCGAGCGTGAGAGCTGCCTTTGTCGATAAAAGTTCGATGGAAATAGAAAAATAACGATGACTTTACCACGATACACAAAATCTTTACCACGGATGCTTACTTAAATTGCGCACTGCCACGATTGCGGTCGATACAACAACAAAGGTGAACAAAATGTTACACATTCTTAGATGGCCAAAATGATAAATTTTTGGATCGAAAAATAATTTTACGATGATTGATCAGCTCGGGCTGTAGCTAGCAGCCTAAAGGGGGAATGCCCATGGAATGGCGGCCCCTAACGTCTACAGAATCGACGTAGGAACCGGGCTAACATTACCTTCGAGATTTACCTAGGTATGTAGGTACTTAAGTCTACGCTTAGTGCTGGCCCTGATCGCGCGGGCTCTGAATGGCTGATCTTTGGACTTACAGACCTTACGGTTTCGATCCCCTCAGCCCTAATATTGCTGGCTGCTTTTCGTCGGGTGATCTCAGCAGCTACGCCTAAGACCTAAGGCTACCTACCTAGTCTCGAATTTGCCGCAGAGGTCAGTTGACCTATCTCAAGCTCAAGTTGTTTATTTAACTTATTTTCAATCAGTGCCTGATCAGAAATGTTTTTTGTTCCTAATTTGTGTAGCACGCTGAACAATGAAAACAACAACAACGAGCTCTATGCTGATCAATCATCCTTAAAAATTAAATAATATTTTTGATTAATTTTTGGCTTGAGACATAAATTATGCTTTCCAAATAAAATAAACTATCATACGAAATTTACCTATCAGTCCACTATGATGGGAAGAAGTCCTCGACGTAGGGAAGGTGGCCGACCTAACCTCGGTATAACCAAAACCACTGGGTAGGTTTTCTCTAATTTTAATTTGGATGAAGAAATCACGGCCTACAGCCGGACAACAAAATACGCAAAAGAAAAACGATAATGTACAGACTATACAGTCGAATAACCGGCCAACGAAAAACCAAAAGCCAGACTCTAAACTACAACGTTACGTATACTGACCTCAAGGGCCATTACAGTAAAACAAATAAAGATCAAATTAACGTAATACTGATAAGCCTTTATCTCAGATCGAATATTCTCGATTGCACAAGCGGTATGCATGAAACGATTACTATTATCATACACTTAACTCTATGTTACTGACAAGTATCTAAATGTTTTTTATTATTGAAAATTTGGGAAAATAATGGAAGATCAAGGCATAGCTCACAGTGCACTATCATAGATAGCTACTAGTATTGGCTATGTTATGGCTATCGCGAACTGCTAAGGCAAGTTCGTCTATACGCTGTAACTCTCGTGGTTACAAAATGAAAGCATTCTTATACCGTTTTTGGCGAGTGCAGTGATGTAGAAAAATTTCTAAAAAAAAATTTTTCAATTTTTTATCATAGCTACAGGAACCAAAATTCAAAAAATCTATTGTTCAAACTAACTCACACGTGATTCCTCATCATTTAATCCGTGAACAATTTCTTAGCTTTTGTATTTGTACTCAATCGTTTTTACAAACAAGAACATTATCATAGGTAGCGCGATAGCGCTACCTATAATATACTTGGCCATCCTTTTTTCTTATATGTTTATCACAGCGAGTGCGAAATTTGTGTCCCCCCTCACAGCTATAACGGCACACATCTGGGAGGTGCGGTTTTTTTAAAAGGTAGATAATAAAAAACTTAAATACTACCTCTTTGTTTTTGTTTACACTCAATACCGAGCTAGTCGTCGTAAGTGTGTAAAGTTTACACCAAAAATTCAAATGATCGGCGGAGGGCCAATTTTTTTAAAAAAATGTTTTGCCTGATTAGTAGGTTACGAATCTGGTCTTAAAATTTCTTTACACTCATTAGTTGTTGCACAGGAGTGTAAATTAGACGGTTTTTTACTGTTTTCATGTGCAAGAGCATATCTAACTCATTTTTCCATTCTATGCAGTCTGATTGGTTTCAAAAGGTAGACGGTTATAAAATCTAGGGGAGCCTTTTTTATTTTTTTAAAAGTAATATTTTCAAATTAAGAGGCGGTTTATTGTAAAGAGTCTGGGATAAAAAATTATTTTTTCTGCCATATTCTCCACTTAGTAGACAGAACGTGGTAATTATCTTTAAAATGTGCCTCGTCCTAAGCGCTACACGTCAAAATTTATTTTGTTTCTTTACAATCAATATTGCATTATTAGTGCTGGTGTAAACTTTACACTGAAAAAATTTTTTCCGCCCAGTGCGTCGTGGATGATGAATTTTTTAAAAAAAGTTCTCCGTAAGGTCAGAATAACGAATCTGACGTTTAAACTTTTCTACAGCCACTGTTTGTTGAGGTATGAAGAGGTGAACTTTGAATTATATATCTATTTTCTAATGCCGATAGATAACTCCGTATTGCATATTGTCTGATCAGATTTTCCTTATTTCAGAGGTTTTTGACTCGTCTTTAATAAATAATTATTTTTATTATCATAAATGCACTATTCTTAAACTTCAGTAGAATGATGAATATTTTTCAATATAGTATAATCAAGCTGAAATCTTGGCTGCGAGTTGAGTTGGTGCAATGGCTGACGTATCCGTTCATCGCATGTGGATTTGAAAAAACAAATAATGGGTTCAAGTCTTCTGAATACTAACTATTTTCATTTTTTAATTCTTTTGGCAAAACCATGCACTTCATTTGACTTATTCATCTATTTAGGTTCTGCAGATGACACATTTTTGTTTTTTTGAATTTCGCCTTGAGTTCTCGAATGGGAGTGTAAAGAGTGCAAAAATCTGGGGGTGAAAAGACACATTTTGGTCGAGTTTTCGACTTGTTTATGTCTGCCAACAACTCCGGTTTTGAGTTTTAAGAAATTTTTTCTGACAGAAATGTACTACGGATCAAGGGCTATCTTGTGCTTACCAGCAAACTTTTCTACAATCAATACGCAGTTAGTACCAGGGGTTTAAACTTTACACTCTAGTGGATGAGTAAAAAAACAGATTTTGTCCAAGATTTCTCTGCCAACTTTTTCGGTAATGAGTTGGGATGAATTGAATAAAATATAAATAAAGTAACTTCTAAGAGCTACACGTCGAAGCAAGCCGCGTTCAAAAAACGTAATATTCAGTTGTTTATGGGAGTGTAAAGTTCGAAATCTGAGGTGTAAAATGGGCGAAAAACAGGTTTTTTTCGTATTTTGATTGGTAAATCATATCAAATATTTTGCGGAACATAAGTTTGGCACATACAAACGTACTACAATCAAAGGGCTACAAACTGGCCCGAACCGAATTAATTTACACTCAATGGGTCGTTAGTGTTCAGATTTTTAAAGTTGACAATGTGGTGGACAGTGGAAAATACGTGTTTGTTCATTTTTTTGTTCGCCACTTTCTCTGTTCAGAAGTCGGACGAGGTCGAATAGGATAAAAATAAAGTACTTTCTAAGGGGTACGCGTCACAGCGAATTGCGTTTGTTTACATCAATATTTAGCTTTTTCAGGAGGTGTAAAGTCAAAAAATAGGGGAGTTAAACGTGTTTCTGTCTTGTTTTTTCTGCCAAGTTCTGGGTTATGAGTCTGGACATAATCTCAAGTCTAAAAATGAACCAGAAACCAAATGTGATACGCCAGTTTGTTTGCACTCAACAGTGGTGTAAAGTGGTTTACATCTGATATTTATTTGTCTTCGGGCCATTGTGGAGACTTAATTTTTTAATAAATGTTGATCGTAATATCAGAGTAATATCAGAATTACGAATCCGACTGAAATTTTCTTTACACTCTGTGATTGTCTAAAGTTTACACTGCATATTAACTTTAGTTCTAAGAGCCTTGCGGAAGCTTAATTTTTTTCAAAATGTTCTACGTAAAATCAGAATTGGGAATCTGACTGTTAGTTTTCTCTACACCTATAGTCTGTTTCACATAACTTGGTGCATGAATTTTAAGAATTTTTCTATATGTAAACCGACAGCCTACAGTAAGTATGGATCAATTCAACGCAATTGCAGAAATTCTGGTTTACAACATCTAAGAATCGTGAACATAAAAGCACAAACTTATGTGAAACAGACTATAGTACCTGAAACCATTTTTTGTAGTTGGGCACTAGATCGCTGGAAATTGGATTTCCATGCACAAGGTTTCGTGAAATACCGTATTTATTCTAATAAACAGCGCCCTCTAATAGTAAGCGCCCTCTAATAGGACAGCGCACCTTCAAAACGAAAAAAGTTATGTAGACAGCGCCCTCTAATAGTAAGCGCACCTGCTATTACATGAGTGCTTTCCTTAGTTTAATGTGTCCCTTGAATACAATTTCTTGGCCGAAAAGCAGTCCAAACTCAATATAAGAACATGGAATATTATTTTTATGGATAAAATGTCAAAAATAAGACAATTGATAAAAAAACTGAGATTGAAATTGTAAAAATATCTCTTTATTTTGTTCAGTAATGAAGAAATTTGATGCTTTTTGGGTAAAATCAAATGAAAAAAGTTATAGACAGCGCCCTCTAATAGTACGCGCCGCACCTTCAAGCTGAAAAGCAATTCAATGAAACTTTGTAGGTACCTACAACCTACGTTTGGGTTGGTCCTTGCGCTAAACTTTCTTATAGTTAATATTACAGAGTGTCTACTAGTGCTCTTAATGAACTAAAACTTCCTGATTTCTTCTGTGAATTGATATACTGCTACATTTCACTGAATATGATATTTAAATAATTGCATTCGTAGTGTGTTCAGTTTGCTGCACTATGAATCAATTTTGAATCAAAAGCATACGAATTTGAACCGGCTTTCGAGCAAATGCTTACATTTCTTTCTTCCATCAAAAATATTTAAAATAATGGATTTCGTTCTTGTCAAAAATTAGGTCTTGTGCATTATTATGGTTGTCGTTCTACTGAGGCGAGCAGCACAATATTTTTTACAGGTACACTATATTTTTTGCATGTACGTATACTATATACTTTTGCAGGTATCCTTATAACTTGTGCCATACACATGTAAATTTTTTTGTCGATCATACAGTTTCAACTGGAAACAAAGTGTTTCATTTTTCCAAACACTTCTGCAAATGTGGATGCATTCTCAGTAATTTATAGTCTTGAGAGGGGCAGTAGGCATTCTTAAAACTCAATTCCCTCTCCACTCAAAATGATTCAATTGATGAAATACTACAAAAACCGCTACATAGGTATTTATGCATACTATCTAAAGATAAAAGCTGTTTGTGACCACACCTGGGCGTGGGGTTCGGGGGTATGCACTCCCCCCTCCGAGAAACCAAAATACCCCCCCCGAAATCAAAATATCCCCCCAGAATTCAATTTTTGAAATTTTTTTGTTTTTTTCGCAATTTTTGATGCCAATGGACAGTGCTCGATGAGAAACGTTGAAAAATAGTGTTCTTTCGCCACGACATCACCATTTTTAAGGCCATTTTTCGACCATTGAAAAATCTAGCACCCCCAGAATTTTGGTGCTGCCCACGTATGTTTGTGGCTGTTTCTGATTGGTTTAGGTAAGGTTTTCGTCAATGAGTAAATGCTAATTTAAAAGCGTGGTTAAACTAGGACAAAATGAAAAACTATACATTTATTACAAAGATGCACGAAAATATTTATAGTTTCACAATACAAAATATAAAAAATATACATTTATGTATGTACATACGTAGGTACGATTTCTAAATACCTATGTAATTTGGTATCGTAAAAGACAAAGGGAATTCGTAAAACTTCCCGCCAAAATTAAGATTTATACTGATTGATATTCACTTAATTATCACCAGACGTGGCATTTTTTGCTCGACTCTGGATTCATTTGACTATTTGTTGGACAGGAGAAAGCTTCAGCGAATTCGTATGAATTTTGAAGTGGCCCTTTAACCCTAAGAAGAGATTAAAAAATCACCTGATGGGCAGAAGCGCGAGTCGTCTGTTTACCTGCGCTAATTCAAAGTATTTCATATGTATGTCAAGGATAAAAGTTTTCTCTTAAATTTTTTTAGTTTCGTTTTTTAGGTGGGTGCTCGCATTTTTTTATTAGATTTAATATCTGTCATTTTTAGCAGACAACTTTTTCAATGAGTGAAAGACTTTTGATACGATACAAAATCTGAATTAATAAAATATGTACTGAGACTGAGGGGTTAAGGGAGAATCAAAAGTTGGATAATCAAAGCAACAACCATGATACTGTGCGCATGGGCGTCCGGGCGTGCATATTAGAATGAGATGGGTAACATTCAATGTAAAATGTAAGTACCATCTAAGTATTAAGTTATTTTAGGTATATATGTTATTTTTATTTTATAGTAAATAGTAATTTATATTCAAATTTTATACAGTCAACTCATCATGCATAAGTTTTTCGAAATAATATTTTATGAAAAGGGCAATGTTTCGTAAGAAATTTCAAATCAGCGAAAAATTGTAAGCAGATATCGTGATCGAATAGGCAAGATTTCGATTATCACTCGTTATTTGAAAATTTTATAGTGACGAAATTAATTGTTACGATTCATTGCTAAGTCCCAGGTACTCAAAAGCAATTTTATTGTTATATTAAATCTTTGAAATTTCATCCAAATTTAATTAAATTTGAATTGGTATTTGTTGATAATTGTTGCAAAAACCAGTATAGGTACTAAGTTGATGCTGCTGACTTGTAGAACATTAAATTTTATATAAATTTCCAGGAAATATGATGTTCTAAGCGTTTTGCAGCGATTTTCGGGGCGAGAAATACGAATTTTCGGCACTTCGCACTGATTGAGCAATTTTAGACCATATTAAATTTTATTTTACTGCATTTTTTGAATATCCACATACATAATGAGCATCATCAGGGACGTCAAAAAATTGTCTTTTGACGTGTACTCATTGTTATTAAGCCCAAGAAACAAACTTTAGAAACAACTTTTGAGGCTGATTATTCGGAAGTTTTGATAACTACGTACATGCGCCGTACATTTTTGAAAAAAAATTCAAGTTTAACTCTTTATGTTCTTCACAGCTATTAATTTAGGTTCAAAAGATTGTTTTTAGTTAGAAAAGTAAACCTTAAAAACAAAAAACAAAAACAAAAGTGAGCTATCACACAAAGAAGTCCAGCCTTATGCTTAGTCAGGTACCTACCAGTTGCATAATTTATAATTCTGTCTTTTTAGTCTTTCGTTTAGATTCTTTGTTTCAAAAATTACCGAACAAATGAAAAGACATATTGCCGTCTAATTTGCACAAATATAATTAAGGTAGGTATATGCAGCTTAGCTTGTTACCTTATAGGGCCCGGACTGTGAACAGAACTCTTCATTTTCCTTATGAATTCCTTGTCATTCATGGACCCGCACCAAATCTAAATTTTTTAAATCTTGTAGTGAGCGAGCACGATAGTAAAAGTGAATTTTTTTGTCGATTCTTAAATTATACTTGTGCATAATTGATAAAGAATAGCTGTTTATGCGTGTATTTTAGTCCAGGCAACGATGGTTCGGGATCGTGGCTTTCTGACCATTTTAAATATGCCTTGAAAAAAATTAGAGGCATGAAATAGTAAAAAAATTGCTCTGGATTACGCAAATACATAAACAGTAAGAATTAAATAGTTTTATCAAATGCATTAGATGAAACATAAAAACCGATTACCTTGAAAGCTTGTTTTAAGCCGCCATTATCTGCTATGTTTTCTCCCTTTGTATTCTTCCCATTCACCTGAAGTTGAGAAAAAAAGCAATTAAGTCCAAAAATCAACAACAAAAAGCTAGCAGGCTAGATTTAATTCACAAATTTAAAAATTGGGTGATTTTCGAAAAATTCTATCATGTGTCGGTCTATCTTCTTGGAAGTTTTAAAATTAATATGACATAATCATATTTTACCATTAAAAACATAAAAAAGTCGAATACAAAAAATGCTTGCTTTCAGCTTCACTTGTTCCACTTCGTATCGCGAGTATTGTCTTTCTATACATGATGCTTTTTCCTCGAACATCTGAATCGTTTCATTGTCCCACCATTCGCGTAAATTACCCTCTTTGTCGTATTGTCTTCCTCAAAGACAGATGTAAGTTAATCAGATAAAGAATCAAACTGTGATTCCTACTTTCGCGCCATTCATTAGATTTTTCAATAAGTTGATGGAATAAAATCTTTTTCAATAATGTCTGTTTTTCTGAATATGTGTACGTAGATGTACGACTATGTATGTACATACGTTCCGTTTGAAATTGTACATGAAGCGCGAAAATTTTTTTCGTCTATCCACTTAAGTTAAAAGAAAACGCTGACGAAAATTTTTCTCGTGTAATTTCCGGGACTAAAAACAAAGGTAGTTATTAATTAAAAATAATAATGTCAAAGCGCGCGAAGAAAAAACGTGTTGAGAAGCAAAAAGGAAATTGAATGATATATGATTAGTTGACTAAGCGACGCAGAATTAGTGACTTTATGACGAAAGATCACAAAAAAACAGCATAATCGTGCCCGACATGCATTTGGGAGAAGGGGTTCGGGGGGTCTCTCGGGAAAATCGAAAATTTTCTTGAAGAAATGGCACAAAATGAAGGCAAAAACGCATGAAAATTGAAGGACTTTGTTCAAAAAGTGCTTTAAATTGACCAGAAGCTGTGTAATACGTAGTTTTGACGCTATTTTAGCGATTATACCAGTTTTTGAGGTCATTTTAGCCCAAAACGCTCAACTCTTGACCTGATAGGCTATGCTTTGTACCTATGCTCGTGCTTATTTAATAATTTAAAAATTTTTGTAGCGTAATTTAATAAGTCACTCTCCAACTCAAGAGATGAAGGAAGAATCATAGAAACCTCGTAGGGAAGCCCATGTCGTTAACTCAGATGTGTGCTTAGGAGGAAAATCGCAATTTAAAAGGACAAAGTGAAAATTTTTTCATATAAAAGTACAATAAATTCAGGCAAGAAATGGAAAAAAGTTAAGATTTTAATAAAGAAGCTGACCCTTGTCGTCAAATCCATGCGTCATTTCGTGACCAATGACCACTCCAATGCCCCCGAAATTCATAGACCATGGATAATCTTCACTGTAAAAAACAGGTTGTAGTATGCCAGCCGGGAACACTAAAAAACAAATTTATTTACTGTAAACATGAATGTTTGTCTTAGCATAAAACAAACTTTTCTCACTAATTTCGTTTGTATTCGGGCTATAAAACGCATTCACCACAGCGCTGCCGCTTGACCATCTAAAATATTTTACATTAATATTTTGACTATTTATTGTAGATAAGAAAATGATACTAAGGTTTTAAAAATCTTTGATAGTGTTGCATATAAAAAATGACATGGGCCTCTGCGTGATCATTCTGTATATTTGTCTGAGAATCCTCTCGTTTTAGATGTCTTATCAACCACTTGCATATACACATTTTTCTACAGTGCGACCTGCAGACACAAAATATCGCTTTTTTCGTACGAAATGTAGTTTGACATTCAGCACACTTAAAAATAAGTTCTAGAAACATACCTATTCCGGTCCACAGGTTCATATATCCGCGCGTAATGTATGCGATTATTCAAATATTGGAATAAAAATTTCGTCCGGAAAAAGTCATTTTCGAAATAAACGAATTTTTTGTAGAAATCGTCGACTTTAGTAAAATTTAAAACGAAATCTGGATATCCAGTCTTCATTACCATTGCATCAATCTTCAAAAGTAAAATAGTACATTTAGGAAATTTAATAGGCACTTTGTGAAGAATAAACAAGCCTTCAAAACAATTCTAATACAAACAAAGAAAAACTTAACTACTTACAAAAATGACAATTATTTTCTCAAATTAAGATGCGGTCCTCTCACAGACAAATATGTCGATCAGGAAAATAGAAGACAATAACTACTCTCTGCAACGAAACCTTTATTAACGCTCTGTCCCGTTTCCCCGACCGTCCCGAGTCTTGATTCTCCGATAGTCCCGATTCTCCGACCGTCCCGATTATCCGTCTAATGATGAAACCAATTATTTTTAGATTTCCCGAAATTCACATTTCTCCGACCGTCCAAATCCTCCAACCATTCCGACTTCCCGACTGTCCCGATCCTCCGAAAGATTCTATAAAGCACTATTTTTGAACATTCAAAATTCTCGATTCTCCGACCGTCCCGATTCTTCGTCCATGCTGAAGGTTGATGAGCGTGAGAAGCTAGTGAATTTTTGGAAATGCATTCGAACTGCACAACACGTAGTACAAGCACAGATGCGTTATGTAGGTATTTATTAATTTGATCAGTGTAATAAATACAACGAAACTCTACTCAGATTTACAGAAACAGGAAAAAATAGAAAATGCAAATTAGATATCACAATCTTTTATTTTAGAACCAAAAAATGATTGTACAAGTCCAAGACCACACGGCATTGCTCCATGCTATTCTGACTGTTTTAGAAACAAGCATGAAAATAAATACATTCGTATTAAATATCATTTGCATAAAAGCATTCCCAAAAGAACCTTCGTAAGTGAAAGAAAACAAATGAACCATCTGCTGCATTATATTTTCGGAAATTTTCCGCTTTATTTCAAAATTAAGGCCGAGATATTCCAATTAACCATACATGTACTAGAGGGTTGGGAGGTTTGACTCTCCAGAATGGCTTCTGACCCCCACGAAATAGCCGCGACCACCCAGAATTGTCAATTTTCGAAAATTGTAAAAAGTGTGCTCTTTAAGCGTTTTTAGCTCATTTTTGGCTCAAAACTCTTCAGCTTCGGATAAACATTTTTTGACTTTATTTCGTTCAATTTACTTGATTTTTTCGAATTCTTTCAAAAAATTTTTATGTTTTTATGTTCTAGAAAGATGAATGAAATTCTGTATCAGCTACAAAAAAACCGTCAAACCTTTTCGCTGGCCACCAGCTTTGTAGCTTTGCTTAGCCATTGATTTTCTGCCACCGATTCATGAAATGCGTCTTTAATCATTTTGATCATCTCTGCTGCCTATAAGAGATTACTATAACATCATTTGGAGCCGAATCTTCATAATGCAGCCGAGAAGAAATAAAACTTTTCTTAATTTTCTTGTTTGACTACGTCTACATCATCAATAGGAATAAAAATAGGAAATCTAGCAGAATTGAAAATCAAGATAATATAATTTATGAGGAGTAAAAACATCTAACTCGGTGTTTTGCGCTAGGATTGAAATGACTTTGAACATACAAAGCGCCCGTGGCGTGCGACATGTGCAAATTGACTTGTCGAACGCATGAATGCCACCTGAGCTGAGGCACCTTCATAGCTGAAATATGTAACTGTGCTAAAATAAAAGCGCAATTGATCCTGATGTTCCTCTTATGTCCAGGCACGTAGCTTTGGAGAATAGAGGGGACTAGCCCCCCGCCCAAATTTTGAGAGTAAAAGTGTTTTTGACACTCCCTAAAAGGAATAAAACTGAAAATTCTTGAAGCGTTTTGACAGACCCCTGGAATAGATTTTAGCATACCTTTCAGCTATTGTCCCAAAATTTTCGGGCGCTTTGCACTGGATTTATTGCTTTTGCATAACTTTTATCTCCCAAACAGCCCAAACTTGCATACAAGAATCCAAAAGGTCCAAACTAGGCTTTCCACTCAAAGTTGTGTATATTGCTTTTCTTTGCAATAAACCAGAATTGAATATAAAACAAGCAAAGCGATTTTTTTCAGCATAATCGAGCTTAGATATGTTAAGAAACAATTTGTGTGACCATTTTATATGACACACTTTTTGAAGTAAATTGAAATCAAAATTAATTTTTCAAATTTTTAAAATTTTTCCCACTTCTCAAATATGTAGAGTTTGCCGAGAAAAGCTAAAAACACCCCTATTGTTGTCTACCTGCAAACAGTTGTTGAGATATATAACTTTAAAATTTTAGTCCCTCCAAATTCAGAAGGCCAGCTAAGTGCCTGTTTATGTCTACAAGAAAGGAGACTGAGCAAGATATACGCCCGAATGTCTTCTGATATGATACTTCGATTTCATAAACGGCTCGTCTCGTCAGTGATTCATTGAAAATAGAAAATGCTTTATTAAAAAAGACATAATTTTTCCGATTTAAACGTGATTCTTGATTAATTTTTTATCCATTTCTGTTTTTCACTTCCTCGTATTTTACGAATGGAAATGTGCAAGTTTGTGCATAAGAAAGTAAATTTAGCTAACCCCGATTCTGACGTGATCGGCAAAATTTTGAAGCAAAAGATTTGATTAAGAAATATGCCCAGTCACATACCATTTATATAAAGTGTGTCTCCATATCTCCACGCTATCTCCTTAATGTTAAGCTGTGTGCAGCACATGCGGGCGTGGGGAGGTGGGGCTTCGGAGGGTATGCATTTCGCACAGAAGGCTGAATGCCCCCACCCAGAATTCAATTTTCGAAATTTTTTTCGCGATTTGCTGATGCTATTGGATAGTGCTCGATGAGAAGTGTTGAAAAATGGTTCGACTCAACCGATTAAGATTAGTCGAGCTAGTGAGGTTGTTTGATATTTTCAAATATGTTTTAGAATTAAGCTGTGCTTATAACATGCCTCATCAGTCTTTATCTGGAGCTAACCAGGTGTAATCAGATCACGTAAAGTTGCTGTTGAAGTCACAAGAAGTTAAACCTTAGATACACAATAATTTCCTCTTCTTAAGAGAATCAACACAACACTTGCTTTGAAGGATCCTGTGAAACTTGAAGTGTACCATATAATAGGGATCGGCTAGCTGCGGTAAAACTTCTTGATAAAACCAGCGCCAGATCAAATAATTAGTAACCACACTAAAAAGAAAAAATCGACAGTATATGTACTAGACATATTTCAAGGGCTTCGACATTTCATTTTTTAATTTTTTTTTGAAATTTATCGTTATAAAACAAGGTGAGGATCGAGTTGAGGTATGGGGAAAAGAAGAAACGATAAACTGACCAATATTATTCGAACTTAAGCATAAATCTCATATATCACTAAGCAGTTAAGCACAGGTAATTAAATTCAAAAAAGCCCGAGTTAAGTGAAAAAATGTGTCTTTTCAAATCACAAAATATTAATAATAAACAGGTAAGCGACTTGGTTAACTAATCGTTCCGCCCATCGAAAAGCATGCATAAATCACTATCTACAGCAATGTGTTTTGGGACACAAAAATATCATTGATGTATCTCGCACGTGCCCTGTATGGTAAATTAGTGTTTAATCAGATTTATGCTTAATTAGTTACGTTTTTTCGTATACTGAGTTAATAAAAAATTTGTAAAGATAATGAATTGATAATTCACCAAGGCTCACCGTTCGTCGTGTTTCGCTAGCAAATGATTCAATTCAACGAGAAAATCTAAACAGTATAATACAATTTCTGTGTTTGAACTCCATTTTGCTCCCGGGTAAACGTATTCCATAAACAGAATCCAGTCGAACTACAAAGAAGTAAGCGTACAGAAAAGGAGGTGGATCGAGAACGGATCAAAACAGCTAACATTTTCTATCGCTTTATGCAGCTGTTTTAAAGTAACTTTCACGTAATTGTCCTCCGCATCTTGCCTTGTTTCATCCCTTGTTATCTAAAAATTAATCAGATGTCATAGTCATTAATAAATAATGTAATCGAACTTCAGTGTTATTTATTTAGCTCTCCATACAAAGCGATATTATCATTTCAAATAATAACCGAAACAGGCAACTTGAATAAATGTAAATATTTTGAAAGCTAATAAAAACGCGCAATTTTCAAAAATAATGCAGAGAATGGGAATAAAGTAGCGTGCATATTACATTATTTATATAAAAACGAAAAAACTATATCGCAAAATATTCATTTTCTTCAAATCTCAGCAAGCTATTGGAATTCCAGGATGACATCATTTTGATAATCTTCACTAAAGTACGTGCATTGTATGCTCTATTAAGTTTAGCTCTAATAAGACACAAAATTAAGCAAACAGTCAAAAACCAATTATCAGATCACGCAAAAAAGCACGTGCTCGATTCAGGGAAAGTCAAATAGGCTTACAGAAAGGATAAGAATTATCATTTTGCATTCCGTGATTTTTCTACATTTTGTGCATCGTTCTTTAGGGACGACAACAGACAAAGCTGAATTATTAGGAAAATTATTTCTTCCATTATAAATAAAAATAGATATATTTGAATGATATTGAAGCTTTTCGTGTTTGTTCAATTATGGTTAGCCTACAAAAAACGAAAAATGTTCACTAGTCCTCTGATTTCAATATGAAGTGCATTTCGTACATTTGCCAGCTCCGATTCGAATCTCAAAACTGCAGTCATTTCCTTCCGTGCTGTAGTGGAATTAGCACCTAATAGCAATATGAGTTCAGTCATCAACTCCAAATAAGCGTCTCTTTCTTCAAAGCCTTCGGATAACAAGTAAAAGTCTTTCACTATTAACGTCAGTGAAGCCTGATCCAGCTGAAAAATCATCCATATATCTCTTCATCTCCTATTGACTTGATAAAAAACAGCTTGAATAAAAAGATTATCCGACAGAGGAAAAAATCAAGTCAAAATCGAAGCTGAGTTCGTCGCGCTCTTAAGGAAGAAATGTGCAAATAAAATGGCTAAGAATTGTTTGTTTCATGTCAAAAACCTCTTGTTTTCGTAGTTTTCGAAATTTTAAATCTTGTCGTCACTTCGTAAGTCACTAGCTCATTGCTTAAAATCACTTCCTCTTTTTCTTTTTCTAATTTTCTTACATTTTTTAATATCTCTTCGGACCATTCTCATATTCCGAAATGAGATACATTTATCGCTCACGCTAGGAATATGAAAAATATACTCGTAAGTTAGATTTCGAAACACTTACAAACATGCTATCTGTAGTGTTAAAGATCTATAGAATTTTTGACGCTGAGGAAATTTATTTTCTTAACCAATTTATTTGCGCAGGTACATATGCTCGAAGGTATGTGAAATTTGAAATAACTTCCTTAAATGCAAACGAAAACCTTTCAAGAACAACGGCAAAAACAATAATTAAATTACAAATTTTTAGATTTCATACATGCTAACAGTCAAAAGCTCTGGGAAGGGGGTGAATCGAGTTTCCTTCTTGGATGGAAGGGTAAATGAGTAATTTTTCACCTGTTTAATGTCAAATAAGAACTAATCAATCTGATTAAAAGAAAACTACAAATCATGTTGTTTACTAACCTCAACTAAACGTAAGTCCCAACGACCGCTCATGCAATGGCGCACATACATGGACATCAAAAAATCCTATGGAGGAGGGGGGAATCGCCCAAAATTGCCAAAAATGTTACTACAAATAGAATTCTGGGGTCTACAGTAATCTGCGGGGTTTTCAGCAAGAAGAGTGAGCGAGATAACCATGCAAATAAATGCAATAGTGCATAATGATAGACCGAAAATTTCAACAGCTCATCGTAGAATGCCGAAGCAGGAGAAAATGAACCTACATAATCTCATCATACTAGCTAACACGTATAACTGTAGAGCCATAATAAATAGTACGATGCGAATGTTATAATCCACCTATTGAGCCTTAACTGAACATTGATTATATATCGTCTTGACAATGCGATACTGATATCCAAGTAAATCGGCCACTTAGCATAGGTCAAAGTTTTCCTCTTGACTCTTCACTAAACCAGTAAGAAATGTTTTGAGAGGACACTTCTGTTTTTAGAGACCGCACAATGTACTTCGATTTTTGTGTTGCTTGGATAAATCTGATTCTTAGCTGATTATGATTATTTTTTGCGCACATAGGTGACTTTTTCCTAGTCCCCTCATTTTTGTCATTAATAATCCGCTATGCCAAGTATAATTGTCCTTTTTGTTCCATTGGAACATTTTTCCTTGCTAGTACCCTACTTTTAATTAGACGGATTTGATTGAATCGATCAATAAACTCAGAGGTAACTTGCCGAATAAAATAGGTACTTGAATAACACAAGGACCGTCTTTTAAAAAAGTTACCTCCTATAACGTTTTGAAATTAAAATTAATTTCCAGTTTGAACTTCAAACAGCCATTGAGTCAAAAAAAGAAAAGTTAGATCCGTAATCCTGATTTTCCGGAGAAAAGTTTGTAATAAAACTTAGCTCTTACAACGTACAACCTCAAAGACATGAAGTTAATATGAAGCATAAAGTTACCATAAATAGAGAATGTAAAGAGAATTGCAGTCAAGCTCGGATCCCTGATAGTACGGAGAAATCCTTATGTTTTGGAGAAGGTTTTAAAAAAATTTCGCCTTCGGCAATGCTCTGTAGCTTAAGCTAATTTTTAGTGTAAACTTTACACAACTGCTGAGTGTAAAGAATGTTTAAAATCTGATTCGTAATCCTGATTTTCCGAATAATATTTTACAGAAAAATTGACCCTCCACAACACTCTGGGAGCAAAGTCAAAGTAAACCTTTGGCGTAAATTAATTTACAACCTCCATTGAGTGCAAACTAATTCGTTTTGTAGAGTGTGTGACCTTGAGCGCAATGCGTTCTTAGAGTTGAGATCATGTCCCTACTCACAACGGAAGAAAATTGTGAACAAAAGCGATGCAACACACACTCTGACTTTTGAATAATTGCGATAACCTTTTTTCACCACAGAGCGGGTACTTTACACCCCAGAAATAACTCAGTATTGAGTGTAGAGAATTCCGACCAAAACCGCCGATATGTACATCATTTTTAGAATAGTCCGCACAACCCGATTCATAACCGGAGAAGTTGGCTGACAAAAAATCAGCAAAAAACATGTTTTTTACACCAAAGTTTAAACTTTACACCTTCACACCTAATTCAATATTGAGTTTAAAGAAATGTGTCCAAATGTGATATGTATCCTTTGTGGTGTCTTTATTTTTAGTATACTTTGTGCGTCTTGATTTATAACCGTCGGAATTAGCAAATTAAATAAAAGTAAAACGCGTGTTTTCGCGCACTGGCAGAATGTAAATTTTAAAAATCTGAAGCTAACTCTACATTGAGTGTAAAGAAATTCGGTTATGGCCAGTTTGTAGCATTTCATTGTAGTACGTTTGTGTGTGAAAACTTAGTCCACATCCATTTGAGACATAATCAAAAAAGGGAAAAAACGTGTTTTTTCACCCCGTGTTACACCCCTGATTTCAAACTTTACACCTCCAGAAGTAACTCAATATTGAGGTTTTTTAAACGCAATTTGCTGCGATGTGTAGCCCCTAGAACGTGCTTTCATTTTATTTTATTCAACTTGCCCGACTTATAAGCGGAGAAATCTGAGACAAAACCTGTTTTTTCACACTATCCACTACATTGTAAACTTTAAACCCTGTATCTAACTCCGCATTGAGTGTAAAAGAATTAGTACGTGAGCAGAAAGTAGCTCTTAGGTCCTAGTGCATTTTTATCAGAAAACTTTTATCCGGACTCATAACTGTAGTTGTTGGCAGACAGAAATAATCAAAACACGCGACCAAAATCTGTCTTTCCACTTGCATTTTTTGCACTCTTTACATCCCCCTCGAGAACTAATGCGGACTCGGTATTGAGTGTAAACAAAAAAGTCTGCATCCGGATTTTCAATTAGATGTCTTTCAAAAAACCGCACCTCCCAAAAATGTCCCAGTGTTGCTGTAGGGGGTGGATATAATGGGGGTACCAAAGTATATGATAAGTACGCGCTAACACGCTACATGATTAATAAAAGAAAAGTGTCTGGATGAATGAATTGAACAGTCTACTGCTCGAAAAATAAGTATATGTACTTGAAATTACACTGTTGGCGTCATTTGACGCTTTTTCACGGATCAACCAATCGGTTTTGGTCCAAAATAGCCTGAGGGGGTATGCTCTCCGAAAAACCTAGTAGAAGAGATACCCCCATGCCCCCAGTGTGCATGTGTGTTAGATTTTCCTTCGATTATGAATTTTTATAGTTTCTACACATTATGAGAAGCTCACGCGAACCTGAAAAACGTTGATTGTGGAATTTTTGTCATCGGCGCCCACACTAAATTTGAATAGCGAATCTTGGGTGTAATTAATCGTCAATAAAGCGTAAAGCCGTGATAAAGCGCTCATCGACGCTGCTTTGCCGTTGGCCGGTTGCCAAGCGGGGTCCAGCACCGGCCAACCGCCAAGTCGCCTGAGGGCCTCATTGAACGCTGAACGCCACGAGCGTTGAATGAGCGAATCGTTTTCACACGATCGATAGAAAGTCCGAACCGTGCGTATCGAAGAGTGCTTTGTATGCGATTGATTTTCCAGTATTTCTGCATGGAGTGAAGAAGCTTAATTGTAGTAATAGCGACAACCATCAACGAGAAGAACAACAACAACATAATAGCAGTATAATAATGATAATAATAAAAATAATAATAATAATAATAATAATAATAATAATAATAATAATAATAATAATAATAATAATAATAATAATAATAATAATAATAGTAATAATAATAATAATAATAATGATGATAATAATAATAATAATAATAATAATAATAATAATAATAACAATAACAATAATAATAATAATAATAATAATAATAATAATAACAGCAACAATAATTATAATAATAACAATAATAATAATATCAATAATCAATAAAATAATAGTATTAATAATAATAATAATAATAATAATAATAATAATAATAATAATAATAATAATGATAATAATAATAATAATAATAATAATAATAATAATAATAATAATAATAGTAATAATAATAATAATAATAATAATAATAATAATAATAATAACAATAATAATAATTATTATAATAACAGTAACAATAATTATAATAATAACAATAATAATAATATTAATAATCAATATAATAATAGCATTAATAATAATAATAATAATAATAATAATAATAATAATAATAATAATAATAATAATAATAATAATAATAATAATAATAATAGTAATAATAATAATAATAATAATAGTAATAATAATAATAATAATAATAATAATAATAATAATAATAATAATAATAATAATAATAATAATAATAAGAGTAAAAATAATTATTATAATAACAATAATAATAATATTAATAATCAATAATATAATAATAGTATTAATAATAATAATAATAATAATAATAATAATAATAATAACAATAATAATAATAATAATAATAATAATAATAATAATAATAATAATAATAATAATAATAATAATAGTAATAATAATAATAATAGTAATAATAATAATAATAATAATAATATAATGAAAACGTACAATCTAACATTTCAATCGAGACAAATGGAAACACTACGTAAACGCTGTTAATCAATCATTTATAGCATAAGCAGATTCATTGAACTAAGCGAAGAATAATGACAAGTATACCACCAATGCAAATCAATGTTGTCAATCAGCTGACACCCATCAATTAAGAGATTGATAAGAATTTTAAGACTTAAATTTACAACTACGAATTAGCAATACAGCTCAAGAAAATCTGACGTAAAAGCAATTCTTATACAATCACAGTCCGTGTGCTTGTTGACACGCAGATGAGTAAAAATTCTTGACTGAGATAATTCTCCAAAGTGAATTAAGAATGTACGAGTGGACATCGATTAACATGTGGATTAACATTACGAACAATTATATCGATCCCCTGAAAATCGCCATATAGCATTTGCCATTATTTAGTTAATATTAAGGCGCTAAAAACTAAGAGCAGTGATAAAGCGAGATTTTCGGTCAGTATTGTAAGGGTATAAGCCTTTATATTAATTAATATTGATAACATAAATAAGCGTAAAAGTTGAAAAAATGTTTTACAGGAATAAACAAAAAAGTATGCTGATGTTACGAACCCCTAAATAACTCAGATTTGAATTATCAGGGTAGAAACGCTCACAAGGCATAAAGATTTAAAGTCGTACGTTTCAATGCATTTTCAACTTCAATGGTGGGATGTTCGAAATTTGACACTCCTGGTCTGTCGTCGGGTATAGGATGCGATTTGATCCAGTTGCCGCAAGCAAATTGATAAAAGTCATGGCACGGATCGACGAATTCTTGCAAGGACGATAGCAGAGTAGCAGCTATCTTTATACAGCTAGAAGTCAAGCATACTCGGGTCGTTCTTTCATGATATTAAAAAACACGGTATTACTAAGGTATGCGTACACCTGCATCAAAAGTTGAGTCCTCGGAGTGGTACGTCTGGGAGACGTAAGTAAGGTCAACAAAATTAGATGAGATGTCCTACAAAAACTTAAAGACATAATGAGCTAATTGTTTTCTTGTTGTATTTTAAGCTGTATAGGTTTGTCATGAAAATTACGCTACATTGAGTGAAAAAATAAAAAGAGAGAAAAGGCGTACGCGCCAATTATGGGAGTGGAAATTCATGACAAATATTTCCCAAGAAATCCAGAAAAGGCCGCTGTATTTCGGACGCTATTTCAGTTTCAGTTGAGTGACAAAATTCTCGTATGTTCAGATCATGATTAGCCATGACAGAGATAATGCAAAAATGCAGCAATGAAAAATCAAGGCATGAAAATATGCGGCACAAATGATTCGTTAGGTTACGACATGATTTTTATGGTCCTCGTTCAGATTTTGTTGACGTTTTCTATATGTGCCACTGCTTTGTGTACATCTTTTACGACAGGTTTACACATACCTCAGTAATGCCAAAGAACACTATTTTAACCACAGCAGAGGAGCTACGACAAGGCATTCGAAAATCTATCACAAAATCAGATTTGAACATCGAAATTTGTTTGATTGGACCCAGATCAGCTATCAAGAATGAAAACGATTCTGAATTTGCGTCTTTTTCCATTTCAAACACTTTCAATCAGATGTAGTGAGTTTTGGTCACGGAAGACTTGTTCGAAGAATTTCTAAGAGCCTTGAGAGATGACATAAAAAGAAAATAGATGACCATCCAGACTTAGTTGCCCCTTGTTTTCCGTGTAATTTCATACACTTCAAGCACGAATTTTAACTTACCATGATACCATAAAGCCAATACATAGGCTAGAAATGCTGTTAGGATTAATAATATTATTATAAACAAAGCGGTCAATATCCTTGTTGTCCTACATTTTTTTCTATGTACGCCTGGTCTATCGCTCTTGTTCCGATACGGCGCAATTGCACTGTCCTCCTGATCAAGTAATTGCACTTGCTGACCAATGTTGTTGCCGCTAAAAACAAAAGCAAATTCGCAGAAAACCACTTAAGTATTTAATTTTATGCTTGAAATTGTTTCAAATGCGTTAAGATTCGAAGATTATATCCAAAGCCCACAAATTTTCAAACTCTAAAGAACGCCGAAGAGCTGATGGCTAGGTGATTTAGGTCAAGGAAGCCGATTTTAACTGTTTAATCCGCCATATTCACTGACATTTAAAATTATGGACGAACAAAATCTTCCGTAGAACAGTTTAACCCATGATCCGCTAGACATCTTTGCATCTAATACGACAAGACATTTCTACCTACTTATCAACTCAAGTATGAACATAAAAAAGCTTGAAATGTTATTATTTATTGTAAAATTTAGGCTTCCCTCTTTCGTTTTGTTATTCATTTTGATAGAATCCTCGACTTTCTGCATTGAACATAAATATAACACAAAAACTATATCAGTTAGGTACCTACATTATTACAATATAAGTATGCGTCTTCTCGTGGACTGGACATGCATCAGACAGAAAGTAGAGACTAGACAATAATTGAATAGCATGACTATTCTGGGTATGGAATTAGCCAGAGAGCTTATTTGAGTTAACATGACCACAGAGTTTTGGTCATATCGATTGATCGACCCGTTTGGACCTTAATCTTGAGCATACATACATGATCTTAGAGTCCTCCATAGAAAGTTCTTCACCCCCAGGAATTATTTTTTCCCAACTTGAATTCACGACTTTCTTAAAAATTCGTACAAAAGGTCTGTTTTAATCGTTTTTAGTTATGTATCTCTTTGCTAAAAGTGTCAACTCATTTTTTGGCTATATTCTGTTGAATTTATACAAATTTGTTCGATTTTTTCGAAATCTTTCCATGTTTTTAAGGTTCTAGAAAGATAGAGCATCGTTAGAAATGCCAAAATTTATCTTTTTGACGCGTATCTGCCATTTTTGAGCCCAAAAAAGACTTTCGAAAATTTTTTCGTTAAATCCTCCAGAATCCCCATGCTGTGCATGTTTGATCTGGAGTAGGTAGGTATTACTTATTTTACTTTGAAAAATTGAATCAACCTTCATGCACATTTCGCAAAAGACTTCGTGGAAATAAATCATGCAGAATTTTTCCATGAAACTTCATTTTCTTATTTTTTGATCAGCACCGTCTTCTACCCCAAACTCTTCTCAGCAGATAGGAACATCTACAGGGTGTCTCACCTAACTATCCAACAAGTTTTTTCGTTATAACTCTCTTTATTCGTATTATTTATCAATGATTTTTCGGATATAGCTAAAAGGTCTAATAGGAAACAAACTGACAAGGTATGATCGGTTTCCTTTCTTCAGAGTTTAAACCGCAGAAGTTAGTGTAAACCGTAGATTTTTGATAGTCTTCTTTTTAAAACTTATATATTTTGCGATATATACAAAGCCCACGATTCATGCAACTCAAGCAATAAAAGATAATGGATTCTCAGTATCTGAATGGTTGTGCATCATTAAAAAACTGCTAAATAGGTCTAAGCAAGCTCATGAGAAAATGCTGTCAAAAGCCAGCACGACGATTTTTGCATAGCGGAGAAAAGTCAGTTATGTAAAAAAGCTATATTTTGAACTCGAATTATGCCAAACTTTATCAGTCGATGGCTTATTAGATATTCTAGATTCGCTCAAAAAATAATGTTTTTTAATATTTAGAATTGATTGACTTTATGCGAGATAATAGTGCGAATAATTAGGTAGGACAACCAGCAAAAAGTACGGTTTACACAAACTTCTGTAGCTTACACCAAAAACAAGCAAAAGAATCCAAATCAAGTCATCCAGTTTCCTATTTGATCTTCCAGTTTTGTATAAAAATTCATTGAAAATATTAAGAATTAGCGGAGTAATTACGAAAAAAAGTTGGGACAGTTAGGTGAGACACCCTGTATTATACAAGACATGTCATCTCTTCACTAAGATTAGTGTCGATTTTGCATATGTCGGCAGGAATTAACGGATTAAGCTTGTTGATGCTTCTTTGTGCAAAATATGCGATATAAAATTGATATATATTAACAACTGTGCCAGACGACTGGGTGGACAATCAAGGGACACACAGCTCCTCTCGCCGCGGATGTACATACATTTTTACGCCATGTAACAAAAATTTAGTCACATGTCTTAGCGGCACCTGACTGCTACTTTATCGAAAGATGAAATACTTCTTCAGACTGACATTTCAGGATGTAATGCACAAAGTGAATAACAATTTATAATGTTTGTCTTACGATGTGTAGGAACAGGAAATTCGGCATGTGCACTTGCAGCTAAATATGCTCTGCATATTTTTCCGCAAATATATCATGAGCGAATTACAGTAAGCGTAAGAACTAAACACTCGGGGACAACTGCTTACAGAAAGCTTAAACATATTTAAGTCTGGGCCGGCAATGTTTAAGCTACTATTGCGCTTGCTTTGCAGTAAAATAATGCATTCAAGTCAAAAACAATCAGATTTTTCCGCACCGATAAGTACGAACGATTTCATTTATTTCCAATACCCTCATCAGATCCGGTGCCAGAGGCGTAGCCAGGATTTTGGTTCGGGGGGCATAAACAAAAATTTTTTAAGACTACTTTTCCATTGACTGCCAGTAACGTTATATATAGTAAAACTGAGTTTTTATGTATAGTAAAACTGAGTTTTTCGACCTTTAGTAGTGTAGCCCAGTGTTTTTTTACTGTACAAGGTCCGTTCGTACATGTATGAAGATGGTGCCCAAAGGTCTTTGTACATTTCGTAGACACAAATTTTTGAGTGCTATAATATGGTACGGTAGCGATTTTAGGGTGGTAAAAACAATTATTCGACTTTTGGTAGTATATTTTAGCTGATTTCTGGGTCTCTAAGGGCAAAAATCACTAATAATAGTCTTAAAACGGCACGAAGCGCCGAAAAATTTGACATTTTTCCTTTTGAAATGCAATTTCCGCCAGTACACAATTAGTCATTTCGGCGCGAAGCGCCGAAAATTTTACGAATTTCAGACCTTTTTTGCACTTTTTGTCTCCCAAAAATCTTTGTATCTGTACAAAGACGGTCCTGAAAAGTCTTTGTACATCGGGAAAAATCTTTGCTGAATACGAAAAAACACTGATGAAGCCTTGCTAATTCATAGGTTTCTGACGATCAAAAATACAAAAAGTGTAAAGCGGCTCGAGGTGCCGAAAATTTTTAGTATTTCTACCGTTTTCGTGAAGAATTTACGGCCTTTCTATTGACAAACATTTCGGAAATAATAAGTGGCGCAAAGTGCCGAGAAATTTAGTCATTTTTTACCGCCCTTAACATTTTGTAGCTCTGCGAATACTAATAGTCTGACAGAGCAGAAAATTATCAAATTTGTACAAAACAATTTTGACACTTCAAGCTTCTAACAAGAAAATTGCGAATTACTAACTTTGACTAAAGATATTTTGAGTGATTCAGGCTTTTAAACGCAATTCTGGAGCTATACAAAAAGAAAGAACAGTAACTGGCGGCGCTATGCGCCGCAAAATTTTGACGTTTTTGCACTTTAAACTTAATTTACACCGCTTAAATCATAAAAAAAAGACAAATTAATGCCGGCGCGAAACAACGGAAATTTTTAGAAATTTCCAACTCTTTTACCTAGCTTGTTCTCCCTAAAATCTCGTTGCCTATGTACAACGAGATTTTACGGTTGCGGGGGTCTGGAATGGCGCGTTCAAGCGTTCCAAGCGGGGTCCGGGGCAGAGTCACGGAATATTTTGTAAAAAAAGCATTTTAATGTTAAATAGTAACGTTAAAATTTTCGCAAAATCGGCCAAATCTCGGTTCTGAATCAAGCAAGCCCAAAAACACTTAAAATTGAAAAATTTCATTGCACAAAACTTCTGAGCTGAAATGCCTTTTTTGACCTCTGCTAATTACATAGCGCAGCGACGGGTCGCTGCCAATAAGATATAGAAAAATGTATCAATGAAAATTTTGTTCTTACCGTTTTCAGGCCCACTCGTGGCCTTGTTCAGAAAACAGAAAATGCGCAAAAAAGATAAGAAAATTTGGCTATTCCTTTAATTTAAATAAGATTATGTGACCTGTAAAGAAAGACAAACAAAGTAAAGAATAGACAAACTGGTACACAAAAGACAAACACAGCAGAGAATAGACAAACTGGTACTTAATCATTTTCGCAGCTCAAAAAGCATGCGCAGTTTCAATCAACGAACAAATAGTGCATTAAATTACTAAAGTGATGTGAAGTGCTAAATTATTTTAGCTGATTTAAGCTTTTATATTCATTAGATTATATAACAATAAATAATAATGACTCGGCGCGTAGCGCCGGAAAATTTTGACGTTTTTGCCTTTTTGAACTCAGTTTTCTGGGCACACATTATTGCAACAGAAAAATCAACAATATTTCTGGAAAAATTTCGGGGGGGGGCATGTGCCCCCCATACCCCCCTGGCTACGCCTATGTCCGGTGCATTTGGATAATAACTATATCGGGCTTTTATTTATTCTGAGAACCAACACCGGAAAATCAGTCAATTAAAAGGTCAAGTACGAAAAGCTGTTAGTTCCACTATTCCCGCCAAAGATAGAGGAAGGTGGCCGAACAGCATAGAGATAAAATTGGTAATAAAAATGGGATAGAATCAGTCATCAAAGAATATAACGAAAATAATATATGATTGAAGGAAGCTTAATTCAGTTTTATCATCCTTGACACATACTTTCGCCTGTGTCTAAGATATAAATAAGCATTATTCCAAGTAGGCACCCGCAGAAATGAAAATTAAAAGTGTAATTCAAAATGCGCTATCAAGGATTATCTCCACGATATAGACTAGAGATTCGCCTGCAGAGGTTTATAAGTTATTTAACGAGAAATTTTACTGATAATTAGCAGCTGATTAATAATCAGCCTACCGTCAATTATGCTGCCAGGGAAGGAAGTCAGCCAGAGAGCTTTTTTGAGCCAAAAGGGCCTCAAAACTAATGCTAAAATAGCGTAAAAACTATGTTAATCCACAGTTGCTGATCAAGCGCCGTTCCAGGAAATGTTGTTGATTTTAATCAATTTTTTCATTCATTTTGCCTTTTTGTCCCATAAAATTCCCATCTTTCCATTCTGGGGATTTAAACCCGACACCCTCTACGTGCATATATGATTGCCATCCTTGGCATCCAGGCTTTTCTTTGTTTTCGAAGAAGTCAGTAGCATTTTAATAAGAACTGTGATCAAAACTTCTTTATCCGAGCTAAATTTTCATCTCATTTCATTTTTTGAATAAAGATTTGATCGTCCTGGTGCTTCTTTGAACGAATGATAGAAAAAATGACTTTATAGAAAAAAGGGAAGAGTCAAGATTTTTCAACAAAAGTATTAATTATTAAATCACCAAATATTCATGAGTTTTATGCTGCGTCCGCCTCTGCTTACTTCATGAGGCCATAACAAATAGATAAAGCAAAAAATGTATCTATACGTTCCAATTAGTCCCAATGGCGGACTTAGGATTTTCTTAAGGGGGCAGTATCCCTCCTTCTCCAAAAACAGTCGAGAATAGGTTTGAAAATTTGTCCTTATCGTGCGAAATAGCGCTTTATCAGTGTTTTATGTTGTCTAATTTGATCTAAAATTGCTTATGGCGCAATAATGTTTTTGTGAAATTAAGACGGAAGGATGTTTAGATCCTCAGCAATTGACGCGAAGCCTAAAAATTTTTTAAAAGTTCTGTTTGAAAATTGAAAAAATTATGCTGAAATGGCTATTTCTGCTTTTGAAATCGTTTAAAACATAATCCTTAAGTAAAAATATAGCATTCAGGCCGCCAAAATAGCTAAAAATGTTATTAAGAGGTGTTATCTGGCGCGAAGCGAAATTTGAGAAATTATGATCACTGATGGCCAAAAATTATTGCAAATTACATATTCATGCTTTATCTCGCTAACTATATTGAGTCGATGGGGGGCGTCCCCGCCCTACCCTTAAGTTTGCCTCTGGTTGATCCCAGGTAGGGTTATGTTATGAACCACGCTCTCCGTCAATCTGCGAATACAGCAATTTTATCCGATATGAATCGCCCATCTCAGGCCACAATGCATTGTGGAAGAACGAGGATTTTCCGTTATGCTTTTCATATTTCTCTACAAAATCGGTTGATTTGCTTTCCTTTTCACAGGACTACAAATCTAAATATAGTTACCAACTGATAGACTATGCCATATATACGCTAAGCACGCAATCTCATAAAAACGTCCCTCACTATATTATTTGGCCATTCTTCTTCTGATCAGCGGTCGCCATTGCGTATTTGCTAGTAAGAAAGCGAAATGGACGGTAATAATATAGATAGCATAAAAAGTCTAATCTTTATTCTATGTCGGCAAACATTTTCGTTGACAATATGAAGTAAAAACCGGCTTAAATAAATCACAAGAAGACAAAAGAAGAAAGCAGCACTAATTAATCGCAATGTTAATTCCACATGCGCAATAGGTACTTCTGCCCCGCGGCGAAAATATTACGTTAGCTTTGGCACCGCTGGCTAAAGTTGAATAATGTAAGAAGGAAATGCGATGATGCCTATGTAGAACACAGAAGCGCAGATACAGCAGGTCTAATGAGCTAATTGAATCGTCTTAACTTAGCTATACGGCAGCTCGTGTACCAAGATTAGCTTAAGGTCAACAACGCGAACTTTTTCGGGCCATCAAAAAAACACGAAATTGTTTAAAGAGTCGAGTGTACAAATACTTTAGGATTAATGAATGAACAATACAGCATTGTGTTTGCAAAAGAGCAAAAACTCAAACATGATGAAAAATTGACATCGCAGTCATTAGATGCGCATGTAAAGTCTCGAAAAAATTCCATGAAAGGTCTCATTAGTGCAACATCTGCGCTACCGCCAGCTTCTTATCAAAACAGCTTTCCAGAAATCCATTTAACTCAGATGTAGGTTCGACTTAACGCCTCTTGGACCTCATTTGATAACATACATGTTAGCTAACAGATCTATATCATTACATGCACGTTGCATACATCGACGGCCGTAAACGAATAAGCGGGTAGTACAGCCAGCGCGCAATCTATGACGTATCTACCTAACTATCACTCAAGTTTTTTGTGTTAAGAGCATAAACATCTAAAAAATATCTGCTGAAAGTCTAAATTCACTCATAAGGCTTACTTTCATGTGTACCATCGTTTAAGAAACCTTGCCGAGCCTATTTTACAATGCGACAGATTGCTAATGAAATTTCTATAAAAATAGATGAAATTATAATTTTTTCTGGCCCAAATGTTGCTCGCGTGAAATAATATATGCAATGATCATCCGAGTACCCCAGGAAGAAGATTCTGAATTTTCAATGCGAAAAATGTATAAAGGCAAAAACGACTAAGAAAATTTTTCTTATGCTTTTTCAAATAATTTCATTATACCTACGTATTTTATACCACATCTAATGATTCCTAACCAAATATGCGATTGTCCTAAAGCTTAAATTTACAGTAATCCGTCACAATTTAATACATTTTTTTCAAGTGCATTTTAAAAATCTAACATTTTGTTTTTCAATTTTTTTTGCTTCAATCGAAAGAAAATGGAATTATCTGTCATCTGGTAAGGTGCACATCGTGCCCGGCGAAATTTCGTTGCGCTACAAGCTGTCAAACTGTCATGTACCACTCGCGACTCCGAATTTTACATTTATTGGGGGGGCAAAATCGTCAAAGTTTCAAGATAAACCTAACTTTATAGAGAAGAGTTAAGCAAAACTGGAGTTAAAAGGCAAAAAACTTGATGGAAGATCAAAAATATTTATATTTTTTTAAAATCCGGATTTCAATGCTGCGGAAAATCATAAGTTTTTCCTGGATAGAACATACAACAACAAATCTACTGGTGAACAGCATCAAAACTTATTGTTCGATCAAAAAATGAAAGGTAGGTCTCAATTTACGATTTTTTGATAGATGTGGAACGCCTCGAACAACTCGTCAGATATCATAGGTAGCGCGTTAGCGCGTACCTATAATATACTTGGGTACCCCTAACACCTGTGCACCCCCCTACAGCTATAACGGGACACTTCTGGAAGGTGCGATTTTTTTTTAAAGAAAGATAATAAAAAAATTCGCTGCCCGTGTTTTTTGTTTTTCTTGAAACATAAAACTGACTGTGTAAAGAAGGTGTAAAGTTTTTATGTAACGTTATAACATAGGACAAATTTTGGGACATTTATAATGCGGCATGTGGACAACTGAGTATTGATGACTCGAAGAATTGAACACCATAGGATAATAGAGGGATGAATTCTACAGATGGTACTTTCTTTTGTTTTTTGAAATTCGCATTAGTTCTCGAATGGCAATGTAAAGAGTGCGAAAATCTGGGGGTGAAAAAGCACTTTTTGGTCGAGTTTTCAACCTGCTTATGTCCGATACTAACTCCGGTTATGAGTTTTTTAAAATGTTTTCTGACAGAAATGTAGAGCGGATCAAGGGCTACATTCTGCAGATAAGTAAAGTTTTCTACGCTCTATGGTGAGTTAGATCCTGGGGTTTAAACTTTACACTCTAGTGGATGGTGTAAAAAACGGATTTTAACTAAGATTTCTCTGCCAAATTTTTCCGCTTATGAGTCAGGGTAAATTGAATACAGCAGTAATAAAGTGCCTCTCAGGGGCTATACATCGCAGCAAACCGCATTAAAAAACGCAATATTGAGCTATTTATGGGGGTGTAAAGTTCGAAATCAGAGGTAAAAAATGGGCGAAAAAACACGTTTTTTCCGAATTTTGATTAATAAATCATACCAAATAATTTTTGCAAGAAAATTTTGGCACACAGGAATGTACTACGATTTAAAAGCTACAAATTGTACCAAACCGAATTTCTTTAAACTCAATGGGGAGTTCGGTACGGAATTTTAAAGTTTACAGTGTTCTAAATGATGGAAAATACGTTTTTGTTGCGTTTTTTGTTCGCCACTTTCTCCGTCCAGAAGTCGGGATAAGTCCAATAGAATAAAAATAAAGTGCTTTATATCGGGTGCATGTCAAAGCAAATTGTCTATACATTAATATTCAGCGAGTGTAAAGTCAAAAATTTGGTGTTTAAAATGCGTTTCTGTCTTGTTTTTTCTGCCTGCTTCTCCGGTTATGAGTCAGGGACACGATTATCAAGTCTAGAAATGGACCAGGAACCAAATTTGATATGCCAGTCTGGCGCATATGTTTACACTCTACAGTGTTGTAAAGTGGTTTACACCTATTGTTAGTTTGCCCATAGAACATTATAGAGACTTAATTTTTTCATAAATATTAATCGTAATATCGGAACAATATCAAAATTACGAATCTGACCAAAATCTTCTTTACACTAGGTGTTTACATGAAGTTTACACTACATATGTATTTATCTTCGTTTTTGAGCATTCCAGAAACCTAATTTTTTCCTGGAGTCTAGAAATTTTCAAAGAATCAAATGTGAGACGTCACGTAGGCGCGTTTGTTTACATCCAACAGTGATGTAAAGTAGTTTACACTCATTGTTTATTTGTCCTCAGACCATTGTAGACATGCAATTTTTTCATAAATGTTGATAATAATATCCGAGTAATATCAGATTTACAAATCGGAATAAAATCCTCTTTACACTAGACGGTTGTGTAAAGTTTACACTGCTAATTAATCTTCGTTCTAGAGCTTTGCGAAAACCTGAATTTTTTTGCCGAAATTTGAAAATTTACATGGAATCAAATAAGGGACGTCAGCTAGGCGCGTTTGTTTACACTCAACAGTGATGTAAAGTGGTTTACATACTGTGTCTATTTGTCATTAAACCGTTATGGAGACGTAATTTTTTCATGAATGTTGATCGTAATATCCGAGTAATATCAAATTTACAAACCAGACTAAAATCTTCTTTACACTCGTTTCTAGTGTAAAGTTTACACTATATAATAAGCTTCATTCTAGAGCCTCACGGTAACTTATTTTTTCTCTAAAGTCATAAAATATATACGGAAACTGATGTGATACGTCTGCTAGGGGCGCATGAAGAGTAGTGTAAAGTGATTAACACCTAATGTTGATTTGTTCTTAGAACATTATAGAGGTTTCATTTCTTAATAAATGCTGATCGTTATATCAGAGCAATATCGAAATTATTAATCCCACTAAAATTCTTTACACTCTTGTATAAAGTTTAAAATGTAAATTAAGTTGAGCTCTAGAAAGTTTTGGAAGCATATTTACTTACAGTATGTTCTACGTAACATAAGAATTACTAATCAGAATGTTTGTTTCTTCTACAACTAGTAGCTTTGTAAAGTTTAAATCATTCAATTATTCGAAGAACCGCACAGTAAATGAAATCTAGTATTGTATTTCCAAATCTTGCTAATTAAAAGTAGGGTACTAGCAAAGAAAAAATGCTCCGATGGAACAAAAAAGGGGAATATACTTGGGATTGTGAATTATCGAGGATGTAAAAGGAGGGGACTAGGAAAAATCTCCCTATGTTATATGCCAAGAATCGCAAAATATGTAAAAATCAGACTTTCTCTAAACAATGCAAAAAATCCAAGTATATTCTGCGGCCTTTGAAAAATGTAAAAGTTTAGTAAACAATTGCTGTAGACATGTGTAAAAGAGTATCTACATAAGGTCTGTTGCACGTCAGCTTCCGTGTTTCCTACTGCTTTGAACCAACAATATCATCGATTGTCTTGAATGCATCGATGTGTACTATTTCATTCAATTCGCTTAGCTACTGCATTGCTAATTCGCTGCTTTTTCAATCAATTTTTAGGAATTTGAATATTGCTTGCACTTTGACACTTAGAATGGCTGTATCTGCTAAGTGACATGCTTAGTAATAATGAAATACGAACAACTTAATTATGATTTGTTAACAGCATTTCACTTTCAGTCACATTATTAAGCAACTCAAAGTTGAATGAAGTCTGCAAAAAATGCATTACGTAATATGCTTTTAAGATATTATGTCAATCAGAAAAAATTATTTTAGAATAATACGTTTTTTCAGAGACCGCAGAATATACTTCGATTTTTTGCATTGTTCAGAGAAAGTCTGATTTTTTACATATTTTGCAATTCTTGGCATATAACATAGGGAGATTTTTCCTAGTCCCCTCCTTTTACATCCTCGATAATTCACAATCCCAAGTATATTCCCCATTTTTGTTCCATCGGAGCATTTTTCTTTGCTAGTGCAAATATACGTATGATACCGCGAAACAAAAAGTAGTATTGTGTGGCATGCGTGGACAGCGAGCAAAGCACGAGACAAATGTCAACCAAAAATGGCAAAAATTCATTTATGGGGTTTACCGATAATACGCGGTGTTTATTTTGGATTCTAGAGGATCCATTTACCCCACCCCCCAAACGCCCATATGTAGTTGAATGTTACATTGCCCATCCATGCATAACGATGAAGCAGTTGAGGGAACATGAAAACTTCGGACACTTTTGAAAAAACAGGTCGCAGTAAAAAGTACGCTGCACTATGTTGGAAAAAAGCGAGCGCACAAAATTATGCGATTTTTTTCTGAGTTCAAGACAGCAGAAATATGCTTCAACTCTTTCTCAATGCTTCGAAGCGCTTTCAATAATTTAAAAGGGGGTGACATGAAATAAATGCACCATACAGTCAAAAAGGAGCGAAATTCACGACCTATATATATATATATGTACCTAGTTTATCTTTAGCAGTGGTATGTAGGTACTTGAATTTTACCGACCGTATAGTCATCATATCCACGTTTTCTTGGGGAATCAAACCTATGGATTGAGTGCTGACTGCTAACGACCATAAAATTGATACCGACCCCCAGATTTTTTAACTTCCAAAAAAACCAGTTATTATTATAATAATAATAATTATTATTATTATTATTATTATTATTATTATTATTATTATTATTATTATTACTAATATTATTATTGTTATTATTATTTTTATTAATATTATTATTATTATTATTATTATTAATATTATTATTTTTATTATTATTATTTTTATTATTATTGTGTGGTCATGAGTCAGACATTGTGTTGCTGTTGTTGTTGACAGAAATTACAACTTTATGGAAATTAACTCAGAATTCCTAAAATTACCAAAATAGTGCTGCTTGACCGTTATGAATTTCCGATTTGGTTGACTTTAGTCTGTTAATTTCCAAACGGCCCATTTTTGCTTTACGGCTTATTACTGTAGCAGAATTTTAACGGCTTAAGTTTTGTAAATGTAGGTGTCCGCACTGTACCTGCTAAATCGGCACAGATACGGACAGCACTGACATTTGCCTTCGGGACTTACTTACGTAGATACCTAGACTGCTCTTAGCGCTGGTCCCGATCGCGTAGTCGCTAACAACCTCGATCTTCTGGACCCTTGTAGACCTACGGCTTCGACTCCCTCAGTCCTAATATTGCTGACTGCACTTTCGTCGGGAGTCTCAGCAGCTATGCCCTAGATCCTAAGAGTACCTACCTAATCCCGGAATTGCCGCGAGGTCAGTTGACCTATCTCAACCCTGCTCAAGTTGATAAATTAACTTGTTTTCAAAGTTTACACTTCATTCGAAATGTTTTGGTTCCTAATGTAAGTAGCACTTTGAAATTTGAAAACAACACCAACGAGGTTTAAACTGATCAATCATCATAAATAATTGAATAAGATTTTTAGCTAATTTTTGGGTAGATAAAAGAATATTGAATTTCGAATAAAATACACAATCAAAAATATCCACCTTTCCTCTCCACCAAAATCAAACAAATCCTCGACGAACGGATAGCCGGCCTACCACACCCTCGGTCCCTGGGTGGGTTTTATATTTTATTTGGATATGTACACTCGGCGGATGCCGGAAAGCAAAAACAAAAGTCACTAACGATAAAATAAGCCAAACGACGACTTCGTCTAAACTCAACTCTAACTAACATCCCATCACAGGTCAATACAGTAAAACGAAAGTTTAAGTCAAACTAACATTAGCCAAGATTACTCTCAAATCGACCCTCCTAGAATACGATAAGCGGTTACAAGTAAAACAATTACTATTATCATATACTTAATTCTGTTTTACCGGACAAGTATCTAAAAGATTTTGTAATAAAAAATAAGGGATTTATATGAGAACTGAAGGCATAGCCACGAGCTCACCATCCGCAGATGTCAACTCGCAAATGGCTATGTTAACCGATACAGTACCAAGCTGTTGTCGGCCGGCCTGTGCGAACTAATGGAACGAGTTCGCACCGTGTAATTCTTGCAGTTACAAGTTATTGCGGCACTCTTTTAGATGCGTCACAAGCTAAGCAAAGCACATTGAACATCAATAAGATGAGTTTAAAGTAACCAGCTGATGTTACGTGAGCATTACTGAAGATGTCATTTGTGCACTGAAAATCTATTACAGTAATAAGACTTCAACGAAAAAAGGCCGTTTCGAATGTAGGTAGATAAGTACTTTACAATCCAATCTTTCGAAACAACCATGGACACAGAAAAAGGGTAAATAGCCAGAAACGTTGAGTCTCACGGGGGTAGTTCCACCAAGCAAAAGTAAACACGGGCTTATGCACCCTAGCTCATCCTATGAGCGAAGTATCCCCAGCAGCTGACAAAATTGTGCCTGAGGGAGTCAGCCTGGTCTAACGCATGCAACTGTGCCCTATTTAATTTGTCTGCTTACTGGAAACGTGGGGTAATGGAGCTTAACAGATAAGCCGGCAACTCACAGCAGGGTGAAGACTTGTAATTATTTGCATTTTTATTATTTATTATCATTATTATTATTATTATCATATTATTATTATCACGATAATTATGATAATAATAATAATAATAATAATAATAATAATAATAATAATAATAATAATTGTTATTATTATATTATATTATTATATTATTACTATTATTAATATTATTATTAATATTATTATTAATATTAATATTATTTTTATTATTAATATTATTATTATCATTACCCTTATTATTATTATTATCATCATCATCATCATAGGTGGGCACCACCAAAATTCTGGGAGAGTGCAAGATTTTTCAAAGGTCAACAAATAGTCCTAAAAATGGTGGAATGACGAAAAATACAATTTTTCAACCTTTCTCATCGGGCACTATCCATTGGCATCAAAAATTGCGAAAAAAATAAAAAAATGTTCAAAAATTGGGGATATTTTGATTTCAGGGGGTATTCGGCCTTCTGGGGGTGCATACCTCAACCCCTTCCCCCTTTACGCCCATATGATCATCATCATCATTATCATCATCATCATCATAGGTAGTGCCTTAGCGCGTACCTATACTTGGGTATTCCGAAAAAGTGTCTCCTCCTACAGCTGTAATGGGATACATCTGGGAGATACAATTTTTTTAGAAAGATAGATAATGAAAAATTCGCGGCGATTGTTTTTGTTTTCCTTTACACTAAATATCGAGTGTGTTATGAGTATGTAAAGCTTTGACATAAAGTTATAACATAAACAAACCTGGCGAGGAATTTCTCGCCCAGGATGAATTCCTCATACAATTTAATGGTGCAGAATTGTTAAGGACTTAATTCCCAAAATACGTTTTTTTGTTTATTGAATTTCGAATTAGTTCTAGAGATCAAGTGTAAAGAGTGTCAAAATCTTCGGGTGTTAAGGCATGCTTTGGCCTCGTTTTTGTCTTCTTTATATATGCCAAGCCAATAACTCTGGTTTCGAATCGGGTGAAAAAACATTCTGACAGAAAAGTACAACGTTTCAAGAAGTGCATGTCGAACTTGACTGCATTCGTGTAAATTTAATACGGAGTTAGTTCTAGCAGTTCAAAGTTTACACTTTACAGATGCAGGACAAAACAAGCTTTTCACCGCTTTTTTTAATTTGGCAATTTCGCCGATTATATATCAAGACGTGCAGAGTATTCTAAAAATTAAGCGTCAAGGATTATACATCGAACTTAGACACCTTCTTTTAAACTCAATACAGAGTGAGGTCTGAAGGTAGAAAATATAAACTCTGGTGTAAAGAAGACATTTTAGCCAATTTTTGTCAGTCACATTCTCTGGTTATAAATCGAGTTGTGCGAACTATAAATAAAGCACGAGTCAGCGCTTACAAACTGCTTTAGGACGCGATTCTCCACACTCATTACTGATTTATCTCTGGGGGTGTAAAGTACCAGCATAGTGGTAAAAAAGTCTTTTTTGTAATTATTCTGTCAGCTAAGTTCTCCGGTTATGAATTTGTATGTACAAACTAATGTAAAAAAAGAATATCTGGAGTGTTACACATAGCGTAAGATCTGTTTCTTTACACTCAATATTGACTTAGTCGTGGAGTTGTAGTATTATAAGTCTGGGGTGAAATAACACGTTTCTGCAACGATTTTGTCCTGGACTTCTTCTGTTATGAGTAGGGCCATGATCTCGACTCTAAGAATACAAAGAAAAATGCTCCGATGGAACAAAAAAACGAATATACTCGGGATTACGGATTAATGTAAAAGGAGGGAAGTGGGAAAAAGCTACTGACGCCAAGTCGCAAAGAAAAACATGCTCGGGTTTGGCATCCAAGCCTACAAAAGCCGCAAAATATGCTAAAATTGACATTTTTTAAACAACGCAAAAATAGAAGTATTTCTGCAGCCTACAGTGGGAAGTAGCATAAAGAATGGATGCTTGGCATGGATAGCTCACGGCTGCTACAGCACTATCAAACCAGTTGATAAACTTTCCCACTGTTGAGACGCAAAACTGCATCATACTTCTAAGCTACTCCTGTACACATGTAGCTTAATTTCGGAGGATACTGAAAAAATTCCAGCTCGTAAATTAAACAGAGTTAAATCGTCTAAGATTGGTTTACAGCTGTTCGATACTATTAATTAATTTATTGCGTGTATTATCTGTACTTTGACAATGATTACATCTCTTCAGTGACATTCTTCGTTAATATTGATGAAATACAATAACTTAATAATAAATTTGTAAATGGCACTTCACTTTGACTGAAATCTGGAAAACTCATATCACGTATTATACAAGCCATTATATCAATCAGCGAAAATGATTCTCTGATGAAAGGTAGGTGCATCTTTTTTCAAAAGCCACAGAATATGCTTCAATTTTTGCGTTGATTAAAAAACGTCAAATTTTTAGCGTATTTACGCGACTTTTGTAGGCTTACATGCCAAAGCTGAGCATGTTTTTCTTTGTGACTTCTATAAGTGTCGGTAGCTTTTCCCAATCCCCTCCTTTTGCATTCTTAAAATCCCAAGTACATTCGTCTTTTTTGTTCCATCGGAGCATTTTTCTTTACTAGTAGGTCCATTAGTATTTGGCTGGAGGTAAAGGTCCATTCCGTGGTACCTTCTGTCACCAACACACGAAAAGATGCGCTTCGAATTCTAGCTATACAGTGTATGCTATGCTCAATCTGATCTTACCCCGAGAGATGCGCCTTTTCAATAGCTACGAAATTAATGCGGTCTGCCGATAGGGGACTAACACGTTACTAAAAAATTGATTTTAAAAGTGTCCCTTTTGGGCTAAAAAACAATGGGCAGTGGGCGCACGTCAAAAACAGTTTTTCGACGTTTCAGACAATGCTCGTTCTTTCTAGAATTTAACATACAAAAATTTGCGAAAGATCGGGAAAAACTAGCAAATTGAACAAAATATAGTAAAAAAATGTTTATATGGTGCGATGCGCTGAAAATTTGAGACTTAAGCCAAAAGGACCTAAAAACACTTAAAAAAGCACATTTTGAAAAAATTATTCCAGGGCATCGCAGCCATTTTCGTAGGGGTTGCCTTTCCAAGGGTTCATTCCCCCTTCCGGTGTGCAAGTCACCCGCGCAGTCGATTTCATTATCTACACAGGAAATCCGGAAGGACTAGAAATTTTCATCGTTTTCTCTGTACATAAAAATGCCTTGTACGTATGATATAGGTATTTACCTATAGATACTCGTATCACCTCACTTATTGCTATGCTTTTATAAATGACTGTTACCTATCTGTTACGTATAATATTTACTCTTATCCATAACGATGTTGGCAAAGCGATTACACGAATTTCAAAATGAGCTAGTAAATAATCGAACACAAATCTATGCAACTTAGTTAATAACGACTTTTATGGTATTTATCATGTTGCATAGGTCTCAGACTCTGAAAAAGAGAAGCTCGTCTATAAAACAGCATAATTTGTGGCTTCTGAAAAATATATAGGTACCTATGTACATACCTACCAACCTATTACATGCATGCTTACATCAACTAGCGTTGCAAATGTATTAAAATTTTCCATTACATGTTGCTATTTAAATGATTAATAATAATAATAATAATAATAATGAATAATAATAATAATAATAATAATAATAATAATAATAATAATAATAATGAATAATAATAATAATAATAATAATAATAATAATAATAATAATAACATAATATTAATATTAATGATAATATTAATAGTATTTTTAATAACAAATAGACAATAATTAAAAAAATATTGATAATAATAATTATTATTATGTTTTGTAGCTGAAGCGAGGATCTGAGCTTGCGAAAACGGTTGTACCTGCGTGCATATGAACACGAGATCTACCGCAAGCGAATTCTTCGAGAGATTTTCACACCACATGACTCTTAGCGCTATTCAGGGCAAAATGTTGTGGGTGGACTCGCCAAATTTTTGATTTACCAAAAGACAAAAAATGTGCAACTTAAACCTTTTTGCGGTCTTCTGTTTCAAAGTATCAATTTTTCGGCGCGCGTCAAGTAGCCTTTCAGAGCACACCTGGGCGTGGGGGGTTTGGGGGGTATGCACCCCCCAGAGACCAAAATACCCACAGAAACTGAAATCCCCAGAATTCAATTTTTGAAATTTTTATTGTTTTTTTGCAATTTTTTATTGCCAAAGGATAGTGCTTGATGAGAAAGGTTGAAAAATGGTGTTTTTTAGCCATACCACCATTTTTAAGACCATTTTTTTGACCTTTGAAAAATCTTGCACCCCCAGAATCTTGGTGCCGCTCACCTATGTTTCAGAGGGAAGTTATTTTGCTGCATGTAATTGAATTACTCGAAAAATTCTTAAGTTTTATTTTATCAGAAGTAGAAACGTCGTCAGAAACGTACAAAGATAGCTTTTTAACGCGAATAAGCTTTTCAGCCAAAGACGCATTTACAACAATACTAGGACTGACCTGACACTCCTGATTTCTCCTGCAGTACGTACGTAGGCAATGGAAATGGCATCCGGAAGATTCGCCCCCGACATTTCGCCCCCGACTTTTCGCCCCCAACATTTAGCCCCCGACATTTCGCCCACGAGTATGTTTCGCCCCCGGAACTTCCGCCCCCAGATCATTTCGCCCTTCGGATGTTTCGCCCACAAACATTTCGCCCCTCGGATGTTTCGCCCCCAATAAATATCTTGTTATACTGTACCAATCAACTTGTCTCTGCAATTTTGTTTGCCCTAATTTTTTTAATTTGCCATTACATTCCTAGGAATTCGCTTGACCTTCGTAAGCAAATTTTTTATGTATGTACCTGATTATAATTTCTCTCGGTCGGCAAGCAAAGACCTAATTTTTTTGTTTAATTGATAAAGATTTGCGGAGATTTTGGCTTGACCTTACATAATTACATTATCTTTGTAGTAATATTTTCATCCCAGGACCTTTCGTTTGCTAAGGTCATTCAAAAACTATATAAAGAGGACCAAATGGCAGTAAGTCACTTAGTTGGTGTACGATTTGCTTAATGGATTCAGTCATTTCGAAAAGAGGAAAGAGGAAGCTAGTCTACGAAAACTATATTTATGTATTCTCCAAACGACGGCGGATGGCATTCATGCCATTTGGGTTTGAATTTTAGACTGTTCACGTTTTTATTTGACAGCATTCTTCATCTTAGTGTTTCCGTTTTACTTCGCAATTAAAAGCATTGTTTTTATTTGACAATTCTGGTTTTCTTGTTGACAATAAAAAATGAAGCAGCAATATGGTTAAAATATGGTTAGAAAACTGTTTAAATATGGTTAGAAAATTGTTTAGAGAAATCTAAAAATGAGAAACGAAAATATTGAAATCTCATTAAGATTAAAAATGAAAAAAATAAAAATTCTTTTTAGTTTATTTCGAAAAAGATTTAAAATAAAAAAGAAAAAGAGGACATTGTGTCCTCCTGAATTTTGACGCTGCCCATGTATAATGCATACTCCCGCTTATTGTACAGCTCACTTGGGGGCGAAACATCCGAGGGGCGAAATGTTTGGGAGCGAAACATCCGAGAGGCGAAATGTTTGGGGGCGAAAGTTTCGGGGGCGAAACGTACCTGGGGGCGAAATGTCGGGGGCGAAATGTCGGGGGCTTAAAGTCGGGGGCGAAATGTCGGAGGCGAATATTCCCCAAACCAATGGAAATATATGCAGAACTAAAAACTGCAGTTTTCATGTTAATTGACATGAAAACAAAGTCTCAAAGCATAGAAAAATTATCAACAGGCAAATTAACGGATCAAAATTCTCGATTTTCTTGTCTTTCAATTATAATTTGGCTTTGATTTTCAGAAAAGCTTTTTGTTTGGCAATCAGAAGGAAGACGAAATCCCAAATCTCTCACAATACGAGTAGTTGACAAATGATATACTATTTAATATGTTGATTTGCTTTAGTCCAGCTTAAAATACGGGAAACGAAGTCTTGGTCGTCGTCTCCGTGACCATATGGCCAGTCATGGGGAATTATGCGATCTGGGGGAGCGGTCAGAAATTAAATTTTTTTGGGCCAAATGACCTTAAATTCATATAAATGCCAGCGTTACATCTACATTATTATACAGTTTCTGGTCGACTTCAAGCACTTTAAAGAAAATTTTCAATTTTCATTTGTTTTTGGCCTTCATTTTGCTTCATTTTCCACATAAGATTTTCCATTTTTCCATTCTGGGGGTCTAGACTAGCGTTGGTTTTATTAACAATTTGTTAACAACGAGTTTTGTTAACTACACGTTTTTTGAGTGTTGTTAACAAGTTTTTAAGTAACAAAATGTTTTTTGGAAAGCTCATTGTTAACAATACTTTTGTTAATTTTGAAAAATAACTAGTTAAAATTTTGTTAATTTTAGACATTATGATCAACAAGCTCACAATTTGTCTTAGATACCTTACTGCTTCTAGAGTATTTCTTCTTTTTTTTAAAATAATATCGTTAACAATAAAACAAAATCTTTTTTTCATAACTTTGCCAACGCTAGTCTAGACTCGCCAACTCCCCCTCCCACCACACCTGGGCGTGGGGGTTCGGGGGTATGCACCCCCCCCCGAGAAACCAAAATAGCCCCCCCCCCGAATTCAATTTAAAAAAATTTTTTCGTTTTTTACGCAATTTTTTGATGCCAATGGATAGTGCTCGATGAGAAACGTCGAAAAATGGTGTTTTGTCGCCATACCACCAATTTTAAGGCAATTTTTTGACCTTTGAAAAATCTTGCACACCCCTCCCCCCAGAATTTTCTTGCTGCCCACGTATGCCCTACCACGTGCCTGTCCGGTCCAGACCATAGATGTACAGCTGGTGAACGATCCGGGGCGGGGGTAAAGAATTGAGTTTTTTCGGGCCAAATGACCTAAAAACTGGTATAAGTGCTAAATAGCATTAAAACTACTTTATTCACGTGCACGTTTTGGTCAACTTTAAGTACTTTTGGAGAAATATCTCAATTTTCATCCGTTTTTAGCCTTCATTTTGCTTCATTTTCCCAGGGAAGTTCTCCATTCTTCCATTCTGCGTGGGGTAGACCCTCCAAAACTCCCCCACGTGCATGTCTGGTCCAACGCCCCACGTACATATCGTGACTTATGTATATTAGACCATTGTAATAAGGTTAATGCTACATTATTTTATATACTATATTATATCATATTAATACATATTGTATTATATTATTATATATACTGTTATTAAATTATTATAAATCATATTATATCTATTATATACTATATTATATTATACACTATATTATATAATATACACGACTGAAATTATGCTTGCGCAAAAGCACCGAAAATTGCTTTTAAAGCACAAGGTTTTGAGAAACTGACTTAAATATTGCAAACAAAAATATAGCGTACCTTAAATGTGCATTGCATTTCCACATCAACGAACATTACACCTCCATCGTTCATATATTTTTTATTATAAAAAGGGGCACTAAATATAGTGATCAATCCGCCTTCATGCGATCCGAAATTGAATGCAGTTCCCGTAAAATCATCTGGCACTTGATGACCTCTACAGATAAATCTGCGATACGAGATAAGCAAGCTAGGCTATATTTGAAATAAGAGAATCACAATTATGTCTTAATAAATCGGAACGAGGTACTTTTAATTAGTGGATAAGGCAAATCAGGACTTGGGCTCACTACATAGTAGCGGATCATGATAAATCTTCGAAAAAATGTTACTTGTACCAAGACTTTGATTTAACTCAAGAAAGCAATACATTCATTTCTTCATCAGGCACATAATGCTGAGATACCTACTCATTCCATCAGTTTTCCCCATAAAAGCGATTAGAGATTGCTTCAATACAGTGCTTACGTAGTACGTTAACTGTAATACTTTTTTTAACTCACATTTTTAAATTCATATGCTTTTGTTGCGAAAATATCTCACTAGTTTAGAATAATTGTATGATGTAATAATGTAATATAATAATCGTATAAACCAATAATTTACACTGATAAAAAATGGGAAATCAAAATTTAAATTTGCACACATACACACACACACACACACAACACTCATACACACACATACACAAGTGATAAATAACTATTTTCATTGGTGGAAACGTGTTGTATTATTACAGCTAAAATAGAAGAAATATTATCTGATGAAATTTGAACTAATTACTTTGTTTTGTAGTTAACCTATTTATTGTTAGCGCCCCTTCTTCATGGCGCGAACAAATTCTCTCAAATAAAAAACAGACACATCACACATGGACACTTGGGCAGCACCAAAGTACTGCACTGGGCTCTTGGAGGTCGAAAAATCGCGAGAAAACGTCGAAAATTTCATTCTGATGAATCTACAGGGGTATCTTGAATTGTCAGAAGTTAAAACCCGTTATCATCATAGATGCACAGGGCCACGGTCGGCGGGGGAAGGGAAGCACAATCCTAGATATCCAGACCAGTAAATTTTGTGTTCACGATTTTTTCTATTCAAACGACGAACATGATCAAAATAGCCTAAATACTTTTTCATGGTAATACGGCATTTTTTACGCTTTTTCTCTTTTGACCGCATTAAATCGCATTTAGCACCAAAAATTTAGAAATTGATCAATTTCAGACGTTTTTTGAGTAAAAAGCATACATATAGAAGTATCCGGAAAAATTTTGACTCTTTTAATGCTTTTGTCTCCAAAAATGAAACTGTCTGGCTGATCCTTTAGTGCAAGGTAACCCCATACCCCCTATGTTCATATATGCTCATCACCAAACCTGGGCGTGGGAGCACCTACCAGAAGGCCGAATACCCCCAAGAAACCAAAATACCCGCAGAATTCAATTTTTGAATTCTTCGTTGTTTTTTTCGCAATTTTTTGATGCCAATGGATAGTGCTCGATGAGAAACGTAGAAAATGGTGTTTTTTCGCCATACCACCATTTTTAAGACCATTTTTGATCTTTGAAAAATCTTGCACTCCCCAGAATTTTGCGTTGCCCACGTATGCTCATCACCCGTGCGTGAGTTCTACCTTAAATCAAATCTCTTTAAAAATTCGGCAGTAGCCAGTCTACTGAATCGATGTCCGGCTCCCCTTGAACTTTCAGCATAGCGAGTAAAATTTTCATCGTTAGAAGAAGACGATTGGCTTTCGTTGTCGATGCTCGCATCTGGATCCGACCAAAGCAAATCTGCTAAAAGTCCAAAATCTATAATGTCCACGGGTCTCTTAACCCGAGTTATCTGGTCAAAACTCTTCAACGCCGGAGACAAACCACCGTGCAAGCAAAATATCTGATCGCCTATTATGGCGCATAAGGGCATACAGGAAAAAACGTGCTGCAAAAGAACGAAAAGTCAGATACAATATTCGCAAACATTGCACAAATGCAGCAGTCGATTTTATAAAACGTTATGCACCCTTAATTAAGAGGATTGCAAAAACGTATTTTTCTTTACATTATGCAAATTCATGGTCGCAGCTTGGCTCCTAAGATTTTGAAATGTAACCATAATTGCCCTGTCCAATTTCTAAATGCGAACCGCTTTAAAATCATTCAGTTGATAATATGTACCATGCCGCCTGATTCTGCCAAACCCTACAAAATTAGCCAACGCAGGCGGGGACTGAACTTAAGCATAGGTCTGGGATGATCTTTTCGCAAACTTTCCTTGCTAATAACGCATTTTGCACGAAAACTAAAAATCAGTATTAATAAGTTATCCCATTTTCGACATGTCCTGTCCAATGGTGCTGTTCAGATCATTTTTATTATAAAAGCCCAGAGGTCCATAATAAAGGTTTAACATTATATTCTGAATATACAAGCAAATGAGTTATAAATGTGGTCACATGCTTAGAAAATTAGTTTTTATTTATTCCTCAGTGCCCATTGTTTATTAGGTGCATTTCGTTGCTTCACCAATAGCATTTAAAATTTAAAAAATCAGCCGTGCACTAGGTTTCGTGAAATAGGCAATAATAATTACTGACGATGTGTCACAAAAATGATGATAGAATATTTAACCACGTGTATTAAATAAAACACGATTAGCCTGAAATTCTATGATGTTTCTCTAAGTCTAAACGTGTAAAAATAATTCGCGCATCCAGAAAATATTCCATAAGTTCGGCACTATACCAGCTAACGGATTTAAATTTTCAATATTTTACCGATAAGACCGGTTGTATATATTCTTTTTTATTACCAACAAAGGAAAAAAGCGCGCGAATAAGGAGCTCGTTGTGTTTCCTACTTATTATTAAAGACAATAAGCTGCCAGATTACGATAATTGCTTTAAACTGATGCACAATTTCCTGGCTGTCGATTTACTGTCCACAATTTTCTTAGAACTTATGCCCAGACGAATGTCAAACAGATTACAGACCGGCATACGTTAAACATTAATGTGAATTCATGTCATATCTAAAAACATGGACGTTAGTATGATGTCCGGCAGAAATTTTCCGGCCGACAAAAACACGTCTCCGAATTGGACAAATCCGAAGACTTTTGATGGATAAAAGGAACAAGATATTATTTTTGATCTACATGCGAGTCTATTCCACTTCCCATTTGGTTTGCACTGTCCCTCTTAATCACTCTTCTCTGCCTTGTTTGCACACCTGGGCGTGGGGAGTTGGGGGGTACGCACCCTCCTCCAGAAGGCCAAATACCCCCCAACAGAATTCAATTTCTGAATTTTTTTGTTTTTTGCGCAATTTTTGATGCCAATAGATAGTTCTCGATGAGAAACGTTTAAAAATGGTGTTTTTCCGCCAAACCACAATTTTTAAGACCATTTTTTGACCTTTGAAAAATCTTTCACCCCCCCTCAAACCCCCGAATTTTGTTTCTGCCCACGAATGCTTGCTGCTCCTTGCGCCAAATCAGTCAATTTCTACGTCATTCACATTTCAAAGTATTTAAGTGTATCGTAATACACCGAAATGATAAGAAAAAACAGTTCCGCCTTGCAAGCAGACATGCACATTAGAGGTTGGGGGTCCATAGACTCCTAGAATGGAAAAATGGAAAATTTTTGAAAAAATAGGGCTGAACGGAGGCCAAAAAAGATGAAAATCACAAATTTTTGAAAAAAGTGTTTGAAATTGACCAAAAACTGTATTGACCAAAAACTGTATTAACACCGTTTTTACGCCACGAACGGCGTTATACAACTTCAAGATTCCCTTAGCAAACTGCACAAAGATTTTCGGACGATTTCATGTACAACAACACGCCGTTTTCACACAAACTGAAAAATTTGGTGTGTTTATGCTTATAACTTTTGATACATTGACACCTAGGACAAAATTAGTAACAATAAATAATTGTCATTCTTTTAGCTTTCATAAAAAGTAATGCAAATTATATTATACCATGCAACTACAGTATAACTGCAGGCCAAAGCAGGTATACCTCCTCACCATTGAAAAAGCTGTTTTGTGAAATGGCTATTTTTAAGATTCATAAAAACCACCTGATGGATTTCAATAGAATAAAGTGTTCTGGATAGATAATTTTAGAATAAATTATTTTGTCAAAAAAAAGTTCAGCTAGCTTATGTCTACAGGGCAAATTATATTATACCATGCAATTACAGTATAACTGCAGGCCAAAGCAGGTATACCTCCTCACCATTGAAAAATGCTGTTTAGTGAAATGGCTATTTTTGAGATTCACAAGAAGCACATGATGGATTTCTATGAAGTTAAGTGTTCTAGATAGATAATTTTGGAATAAACTATTTTGCCAAAAAAAGTTCAGCCAAATTAATGTCTGCAGTGCAAATTATATTATACCATGCAACTACAGTATAACTGCAAGCCAAAGCAAGTATACCTCCTCATCATTGAAAAATGCTGTTTAGTGAAATAGCTATTTTTGAGATTCCCAAGAACCAACTGATGGATTTCAATAAATTAAAGTGTTCTAGGTAGATAATTTTGGAATGAAACTATTTTGCCAAAAAAAGTTTAGCTAGCTTATGTCTACAGTATGCTAGGCTTGAAAAAGTGCTCAAACTTTGCGTAGTCACTACAGTATACAGGTTAACTTTCATATTTCGGAAAATAGCAAAACAGTTAGATATTTTTGTCCTCTTAATTTCACCCTTTTTTGTTTTTCGTGTTTCTGAATAGTTCGTCCTGCAATTTCAATTAAAGTTTTTTCAATATGGCTGCTCCCATAAGGTATGCATTTTACTCACGCTATTTTTCATATTTTTAAACGTTTAAGCAGATTTTAGAAGTCCAAAAAAGCTCGATCGAATGATATCCTATTTTTCTGATTTACTAAAGAATTCCAATTTTTCAATATGGCCACCAGGAAGGCTGTCATACTGTAGCTTTTAATGTTTTCAGCTATTATTCTGTGAGTTTGTGACATATTTCAAAATTTTTTCAGTAAATAGCTAGAAAATTTAATGTTCTTTCTAATAAGCTATGTCTCATGTTCTGAATCCTCCTAGTTCGTTCAGGAAGGTACAAAAACCTTACAATTATTCATTATGTAGTGAAAACGACATGAATAGGTAATAAGACGACTATAAATTATAATTATATTACAAAATTGGAAGGTTTACCGGTAGAAACTTTACTAGGCATAGACTAATTTAAAATGAAATACAAACTGAAGATTAATTAAAGGCACGTCAGCACAGAACGCATTTTTCGCACGGCTAAAAAGGTGCTGTTTTAAATCCAGAAGCTTAAGTTTTCATCATAAAATAAATGTAGAAATCAAGAAATGGCTCAAAAGAAATGCGTTTAGAGGGGTCACAAGGCTATCAAATTATACAAACTTACGTTAATCCGCCTGTGAAAATATTCGCCTTTGTTATTAGGAATCCTTCTTAAGCATTCGTCCTTGAACGTAAAATGTGTGTTTACCTCGACTGATTCATGATTACCCCTTAGAATGTAAAAATCGTTCGGATAGAGAATCTTGAAGCAAAACAAGAGGCTGATAACCTCTAAGCTGTTATCGCCTCGATCTACATAGTCGCCTGAAATTTGAAACGAAATTTAGCACAAAATTTTATGGCAATTGATGAGAAAGAGTCATACCTAAAAACAAACATCTTCGCTTGGGAGGCCAGCCTATGAAATCGAACCTAAAATAGATACATATTATATTATTTTAAAGATAATGAAAAATTCATAGCCCAAAAACACTAGCTTAACAGAATGATTTATTCTAAACTTTGCTACTAAGTACCTAAATAAACAGACCAAGCTGCTAAGCTAAAATGACCTTGTCTTGAAAATTTTAAAATAATGTCTATGTAAGCAAGAAATGCAAAGCATGCAGATTTATTCTAGAATGTAATTCACAGACTTTCAGATTTCATCCTACCGTGCTATAAACGAGGCCAACTCAAACTTTAAAATACAATTTTACCGGCCCTTTTCTTAAAAACGCGTTTCTTTAATAAAGTCGCAGGCATGCAGACATTAGAGCGCACGACATTATGAGCGCCGACATTAGAGCGCCGACATTAGAGCGCCGACATTAGAGCGCAACGACATTAGAGCGCGCGACATTAGAGCGCACGACATTAGAGCGCAACGGCATTAGAGCGCAACGACATTAGAGCGCGCGACATTAGAGCGCAACGACATTAGAGTGCGCGACATTAGAGCGCGCGACATTAGAGCGCGCGACATTAGAGCGCGCGACATTAGAGCGCGCGACATTAGAGCGCCGATATTAAAGTGAAGTTACAATGGTGCGTCATCGAGGCAGACATAGATTTTTCCTTTCCCACGAAAAATTTGTAACTTTTTTTCTAAAAATTTGTGTACAAAAATATACCTAGCATACATTACGAAAATTAGTTAAATTTCTTGTTTGCTTAAGAAGTGGCTGGTATGCTCTGCAAAACAGTGTCTCCAAACGACCCTTGCTATGCTAGTTTTAAAGTTGTAGGTGTTACTTATTTGGAGTAGACTGATCTGTGTTCTGACACATACAGCATTAAAACTACGGTATTATGGGTGTCATTTCAGGACATTATTTTGTAGCTTTTCATGCACTTTTTGAATGAACTATACCCTTTTCACTTCTTATCTTGACACAAAACTGCAGGATAAGTCTACACAAATTCTGATGTTTCGCTTATTAACAGCACTTTTATGCTTGTTTACTGCAGCAATAAATTTCACGCATGATTTGCACAACTTACAGTAGATGCGTACAATTTACAAAAAATTGTGAAAATGAATACCGTAATCTGTGTCAAGAAAAGCCACAAAAATGCTTAAACGGAAATTTAATAAAATTGAATTAAAATCAAGTCAATTAAATAAAATGAGTCTATAGAAATTTTCACAAGCATACTAGTTACTGCTAAGCAACTCCAGTGATGCAGAAAATATTGCTAAAGCAAGTGGTGCACCTGACAGTCTCCTCATAAGGTAATTTAATGTGTATTAGTCATCCTCCTTGGTTTTTTTCAAGGAAGGCTATAATTGTATACATAAACACGCTGAGCCTTTTGTGCTTATAAGTGATGAAAGCAGGCCAAAATTCTTACTAAAATAATCAAACGCTTATAGTTTTAATTAGCAATCCAAAATCTTGTAAGACGTTGAAAGTCTTAACCAACCTTCAGCTATCAGAAATTTTTGAAAACATTATAAGGACTAAATAAAATGTGCTGGGTTGCTGCCATTTTTGGTTCAAAATTCGCATTTTCATGTCAGAAATAGCTTTTTATGAATACACACAATAATTGTGGTGGTGATCATTCCTGGGCGTGGGGGTTTGGGGGCATGCATATAAGTAGGCAGCTCCAAAGTTCTGGAGAATTTAAAAATTTTTAGAGAGTTGAATATTGGCCTAAAAATGGTGCTATGATGAAATACACTATTTTTGAACATTTCTCGTCAAGCTATATTGATTGGCCTCAAAAATCAAAAAAAACATAAAATTTTTCAAAAATGAACAGTGGGGTATTGTTGGGCTTACCTAGGCGCGGGGGTTTAGGGTATGCATCCCCCAGAAGGCAAGTACCCAACAGGAAATGGCAAATACCCAACAATTCCCCAGGATTTCAGTTTTTGGAATTTTTTTTTGCTTTTTTCGAGTTTTTTTATGCTAATTGATAGAGCTCAATGAGAACCGTTCAAAAAATGGTGTTTTTCACCATAGCACAATTTTTAAGGCCAATATTTGACTTTAAAAAAATTTTGCACCCCCCCCAGACCTTTGGAGCCGCCCACCTATGTTGTTGATTATTTCCATTTTCTTGTTATGCATTTGGCCACCTGGGGATGCTTATCCCCCTCACCCCGCCCACATGTGGTATGCACCCCCAGAAAGCAAAATGCCTAACATTAAAATAAAAATACCCAGCAATACCGCCAGAATTTCAATTTTTGAATTTTTTTTGCTTTTTTCATGATTCTTTGATGCCAATGGTTGATGAGGAATGTTCAAAATGGTGTTTACTTAGCCATAGTACCATTTTTAAAGCCACTATTTGACTTCAAAAAATTTTGCAGCCCCAGAACTTTGAAGCCGCCAACCTACTGTTGTGCTGATGCTGCTTTTGGTCAAATGTCTGAAATAAAGAAATTCAGCCTATGGTATTGATTTCCAAAAAATATAAATGGAGATATATTGTAGGTATATTACAATGAAATCAAAGAAAATTGGACATATAACCTAAATTGTTTTTTGTCCACCTATGCATATAGGTGCCCCCCATGTTTATCTTGAAGCTGTGAGGGACATACCTACATACATAAACAAGATTTAAACTTCAGACGCTTATAATTATGCACAACCAAGTTGATGTTGACAAATTTTGGGCAATTTTAAAAAAATCTTATACTTGCTTATAAGCACTTCTCTTTGCTATTAAACCCGTGAAGATTATATTTCAAGTTTATATTAAGTAAATTCAAAATATCACAATCATCAAGCAGTGACTTGGAGCATTTTGCACAATAATGCAGATGTAGATGTGTATTTGGTGGCTGTGCTCAGTGCACTGTAACTAAGACCAGCTGCAAAAACCTTTTTGATCAGCATTGCATGTGCTTTTATGCACATGCAAGAATATACAGAAAGCCAATGAGATCATTTGAATTTTGACATTAATATGACTGAGTTAAATGTAAAATTTCAAAATAAGGTCTAGTTTTAATGTAAAAATTCAAATAATGTTTGATGTAACATTTCAAAAACATGAGCCTTATAACTTGAAAAAGTACAATAATTTTAGCGCTGTATTTTGAAAAGTTATATTGTTTCTGTTCTGGCGAAATGATGCAAATTCAAATAGTGATTCCTAAAGATTGATGTAATAATTCAATATTTTAAACCTCTTTGATTGAAATCGCAGATCAAACTTGTGCATCCTTTGGTTTTTAGAACGTTCTGTACTGTAAGCTATAGTGACAATATTAACCTCACTGAAACATTGATCTATTTTTTCAAAACAAGATTGATGTAATTTTTCAAAACAAGATTGATGTAATTTTTCAAATAAGATTGATGTAACTTTTGAAAACAAGATTGATGTAATTTTTCATAGCAAAATTGATGTAACTTTTCAAAGCAAGATTGATGTAACTTTTCAAAACAAGATTGATGTAACTTTTCAAAACAAGATTGATGTAATTTTTTAAAACAAGATCGATGTAATTTTTTAAAACAAGATTGATGTAATTTTTCAAAAGTCCTCAAAGCAAGAATTACATGACCCTATAGCAAAACCCGATAGTTACTGTAACAATGCTAAACTTGCATACCAGTGTTGCCAACAGGGTTGCCAACCGTGAGTTTTTGTATGGTTTTTGAGCTTTGCTTTTTTTACGTGATTTTTTTGAGATTTTTTGAATTTGAGATTTTAATGAAAATAGGATTTTTGCATTATGCAATGTTAGATGCTTTTTAAACAAAAACGGCCATAAAACGCATGTTTTTTCAAAAAAATTGAGGATTTGATAGCTCGAGCTCAGTGCCAAATTTGGTAACTAACATTTATTTGCATTGCTTGCCTACCTGAATAGAGATTCAAATTGCTAAATGTCCAATGAAAGCGAAAATTCTTGCTTAGATATTTAAAAAAATTAATTTGTAAAAACTTTATTTGTTTGAATACATATTTAAACTTCACTGACATTTATGAGACTTTTTAAGTTTTGAGTTTTTAGAGCTATGGGGAAGTGCGACCGCCTAGTGGCAAATGCAGGCCCATGTCTAGGATTTTGTTTTGAAGAATATAGTCATAAGCACCATGCAAACCACACCTGGGCGTGGGGGTTTGGGGGGGTATGCAACCCCCCAGAAACCAAAATACCCCCCCCCCCAGAAATCAAAATACCCCCCCAGAATTCAATTTTTGAAAATTTTTTTCCTTTTTTTCGCAATTTTTTGATGCCAATGGATAGTGCTTGATGAGAAACGTCGAAAAATGGTGTTTTTATCGCCATACCACCATTTTTAAGGCCATTTTTCGACCTTCAAAAAAATCTTGCACCCCCCCCCAGAATTTTCTTGCTGCCCACGTATGATGCAGACCCCTAAGCCCATGTGGGTCAATGACGAACCCAAAATTACAAAGTACAAAAATTTCTGATCAAACAGAATTAAGGCATGAAATGGCTGAAAAAGGAAAACTTTTCTAGAGACTCGAAACTATCACAGACCATTTTAATTTTATATCAGGTTTTGGATGCCATTTTAGCTCAAACAGCTCTGGCCTAGACAGAGTAACTAATTATAATAATAACTAATAACCTAACCCGACCATGTTATGTGTTATCTAAGCTAGTTTCTTTCTAAAGCAAGTACCTAGGCGTATATGTATAGTTCAGTGTCAATAAGCATTGATGTACCAGCTTTACTCATTTGCAAAAAAAACAAGTCCTTTAAGCATAACCTTGCGGTTTTCTTGTACATAAGAAATGCTCTTACTAAAAACAAATGGCAAACCTTACGCTTGATAGGCAGGCAGGCACGTAGCTGGCCATCCTATTTTGGGGGATCAACACTAATTTTGAGGTGGACTAAGCCAAAAAAAGCACAAAATAACGTTTAAAAAGTCCCATTTTTCCGGTTTTTTTTATGAATTTTAGGGAGTCCGGACCCACTCATTCCATCAGAGCTACATGCCTGTTGATAGGAACCTAAAAGCATTACAAAAAACTGTTGTTCTGCAGAAATTCATATGCGGAAACTCAGTGGCCGATCTAGGATTTTCCTGAGAGGGGTGTGGTACACACATGGGCGTGGGGGATCTGGACCCCCCAGAAACCAAAAGACCCCCCCCCAGAAATCAATTTTTGAAAATTTTTTTTCGTTTTTTTCACAATTTTTTGATGCCAATGGATACTGCTTGATGAGAAACGTCGAAAAATGATGTTTTTATCGCCATATCACCATTTTTAAGGCCATTTTTTGACCTTCAAAAAATCTTGGACCCCCCAGAATTTTCTTGCTGCCCACGTATGGGGTGGTACCCCTAGAGAGGCGGACGGAACCCTGACTTGGGCGGAAAAATTAGCCGTTTTAACCCAAAAATTGCAAAAAAAATCGCTCAAAAATGCTTAATTTTGCGCACTATTTTGGGCCAAGTGGGGGGCCGCCCCCCTGCCTAAATCCGCCCCTGTGGAAACTACGAGATTGGGTGAAATGGGCAACAAAAGTACAAAAAAAATTTTACAACAAAAAGTTATCACACATGCAATCAAGGGCGTTGCCCTGCAGGTTGGTGAATTTGTTGCCATAGTTCAAAAGCAGCTTGGCGCCCATTTTCATATTGGTTGTCACTTTGAACAGCACTATAATTTTGCCACCTTTTTTGACTAGGAGCCTTGCGACTGGTCTCTTGTGACCATAGCAGTGATTGATTAGGCAACTAAATGACAATGGCTGTCCAGGGACCAGCTCCCTGTGCGCATCAAGCGTGAACTGCATGCCATCAAACACAAAGTTCAGGCGATACCTTAAAATATATTAATCAAGTTTAAAAAAATGACAACTTAGACATTTAAGCTTTTCTGTTTTGAAGAGATCAATGGAAGGACAATCAAAGGGATAAAAAGGCAGTAAGCATGCAGGGCATGAAGGTGTTGGACCCCAAGAATCTGGCGGACCCCCAGAAATTGATAGTTATTTATGACATCAGAATTGCTATTTTCAGCAGTTTTTTGGGTTTTGCCCTATCCGGACATTTAAGAATTTTTCTGCTGTCCATGCATGGTAAGAATATGATTTTTTGTTCAAAAAGGAAAAACTTCATGTGACAAAGGTCCTCCATGAAAGTAGCTACATATTTTATTTAAGCAAAATTATTGGAATTACTACTACAAGTATGTATGACAGGCCATTCAATTAAAAGAAAAATTATTCGGTAAAGAAAACAGAAAAAATCTTATTTCAGTTGAACTTCAAATCAATATTGCCTGACTTGCTCCTGGTTTGTGGTTCAACCAAACTAGATGTGCGCATAAAGTTTGATTAATAAACCCTCAAATTGAAAAATTAGAAATTTTCTGACAACAAAGAGAGAGACAAACAAACATACACAATCTTGTTTGGTTTGAGGGTCTTCACACCCCCAGAACTCGCACTTTTTCAGAAAAATCAATAGAAGTATCCATATTTAAACTTTTTCAGCAATCTGATGGCTCAAAAGTGCAAAATTTTCGGTGCTTTTTCTGACTATATTCTGATCAATATAGTGCAATTTTTCGATTTTTTGCAAATTTTATTGTTTTTATGTTCTAAAAAGGAAGAGCATCACCAGAAAGCTTAATAATTGTGTTTTTATGGAATTTCCATTGTTTTCAGTCCAAAACGGCACTATTAAAAAATGTATGGCTTCAGCCCCCAGAAATTTCATGCTAAGCAAGCAGAACATTTTAAAGCAAAGAAAAATCAAACCATGTATCAATTAACACTATGTGGTTTTAAGCAAATGATCACTGATACAAGCTTTTAACGTCACTTTGTCATAAAAAAAAGTCATTTTTGAAACAAATTTGAGACGTTTGCAATGATGTTCTCACTTTCTTTCTTTCCAGAACATAAAAACATGGAATGATTTAAAGAATTTAGACTATATCTAGAAAAACTTGACAAAAAAGGAAAGAAAAAGTGATGGGAAAGCGAAATAGGAATATTTGGCGCAAAAATTCTAGATGTTCATCAGAATGTAAGTAAAAAGGTAGTTTTGCGCTATTTTTTGCAATTTTAATAAATTTTGAAGGCATTTTGGCATAAAAAAGTCCTTACTGAATAATTGAGTAGAAACTTGTGATGAAGAAACATATCTATTATGATCATTATGATTATTATTATTATTATATTAATGATTTCTCCAAATTATGTCAGTAAAATTTGTAGAAAATTGATAAATAAAGCTTAAAGTTATGTTGCCATGCGCGCCAGCAGCTGCTTGTTTTTGACAGCCATTGAATGCCAACGTTTTGCTGAGGTTAGCCTTATAGTCACAGATGATCTTGCCCCTCTGGAATGGCTTTGTTGTAAAGACGCCCCTGTTGACGATGGGAACGTTTTGTCGGATCTTAATTCCATCCCACGCCTGACTCTCACATTTTTCACTTGAAGCCAAATTGTTCAGCAGGGTCAATATCTTGTGTGCTGCGTGCAATTGTCCTACAAATGTGTATATTTCACATTAAGCACTACAGATTCGAGCATAACACACGTTTATGTACAGTTATGAATATACTTGCATATCATGAACAGCAGGCCCAGTCATAGGCATGTGCTAAGTGTGCAACCACACAGGGCCCTGGGGCCACAAGGGGGCCGCCAAGGGCCCTAAAGACTAAGCAAGGAAAAATATAGTGGATAATGGGCGGTGGCCATAATCGTCTGAGATTGCATTTTTTAACGCTCCCATTCAGCAAATAAACACTAAGTGACCTCTCTGTTTATGCAAATTCAAAAATTTCTTGGCGCTGCTCACCAATTCCTCATGCCACCTATAGTCTGTTTCACTTGTGCCTATGGTTTTTCTTAGTTTTTGTTTTTTACAATCTGTTCTAATGATAATTGACATTTTGTGGTAGTTATACTCCAAAAAGGTATTATCCAGTAAAGTCTCAGTTTGTAAGCTGAAATTTAGTATATGCGCAAGCAGTGGCGGATCTCAGATTTTCTTAAGGAGGGTGGTAGCCCAACTTTTCCAAAAACAGTCAAAATTGGTCTACAAATGTATCTTTCACATGCAAAATAGCACTTTTTTGGCGTTTTACTTTGTCTATTTTCATTTAAAACTAGTTAAGCTGCCCGGTGTTGCCCGGGCTGAACTTAGGCCTGATAGCTATATGGAATTGATTTGTCTCTTGTATTTTTTATTCTTCAAGACTTTTGATGTTTTTGAGATATTTCTAAAAAAAATTGTTGGTATAAACCATATTTTATTTTTTGGATTTTTTTAAATGTCTTTTTTCAACCAATTTTTTGATCAAATCCATAATTTTTACATTACAGAATGGTTTTGAAAATTGTTTAGCCATAATCATTTATTTTGATGTTTTGAGATGTCCTGGAAATTTTTTTAATAAAACCCATATTTTTTATGTTTTGGGATGTTTTGGAAAATTTTTTTGTCAAACCATATTTTTGATGCTTTAGGATGTTTTGGAAAATTCTTTTAATCAAACTCATATTTTTGATGTTTTAGGATGTTTTGGAAAATTTTTTTAATCAAACCCTTATTTTTGATGTTTTGGGATGTTTTGGAAATTTTTTTTTGTCAAACCATATTTTTGATGTTTTAGGATGTTTTGGAAAATTTTTTTGGTCAAACCATATTTTTGATGTTTTAAAAATTTTTTGTTTGTCGTAGCAAAGGGTGTCATATATCACTTGATATCTCATATCACTCATATGTTATACCTGATGGTATCTCCTATCTTATATCACTGCATGTTATGGCACAGACAGGGTATCTATATCTCACCTATCTTATAGCATTGCCTATCTCATAGCACAGGGTATCTTATATCCCATACTATCTTATAATGTTGCCTATCTTGCAGCTCGGGGTTTCTTATATCACTTCCTATCTTATAGCATTGCCTATCTTGTAGCATGGGGTATCTTTTATAACATTCTATCTTATAGCATTGCCTATCTTGTAGCACAGGGTATCTTATATCATGTCCTATCTTATAGTATTGCCTATCCTGTAGCACAGGGTATCTTATATCACGTCCTATCTTATAGCATTGCCTATCTTGTTGCACATATTATCTCATACCATGCCTATCTTATAGAATTGCCTATGTTATAGCATTATTTGGTTAAACCCGTATTTTTGATGTTTTACAGTGCCGACCAATGCTATAACATATAACAATGTACATAGTGTCGCTAGGCATGCTCCCCTTGGCCAGGGTATTCCTATACAAACAGTATAAACTAAGTTTAAAAAAAGAGCAAAAAATTGGCCATCTCCTGAAATCGTGGAGGCTTATAACACAGGGGCAAAACCCCGCTCTTTCCCTGCCCAGGGCCAATGGGAGCATTTGTCAAAATTTCAAAATTGCTACTACACCTGCAGCCAGTAGGCCAAGCTTGGGCAAAACGTCAGCCTACCAAGTGTTATGGGGCCAGAGCTAACCCCGGACATACAAACACACTCTCACAAATATATAGTAGATTACTTTGACGCAATATTTTTTCGAAAAATCGACCCAACTTACTTGATATGAGATAATAAAAATAGATCTTGTAATGATCTTTTATATCCTATCGGTCAATGTAATAAGGGTTCCATGTTTTACATTGATTTGGATTTTTGTCAGTCAGGATGGAAGCTATGTATATTTTTACCTCAAGAATTATTTTTTTGACAGCAGAAGTTATCATTCTTATGTTTCAGCAGCATGTATTAAATAGAGGACTGCGGGATCAGTCCTCCAAAATTTTGCATGTAGAGTATTTACTATGAGAGTCTCCCGGAGGAGAAGAACCGCAATGTGCAAATTCTTAAATGCATTTGAAAGACCGTCAGAATAGATTCAGCACATTTTTGAGCCAACAAGCCCAAAATTTTTAGATGCTCCGCGCCAGATGTATTGTTTTTGTATGATTTCTGTCTCCTAAATGCTCAATTTTAATTTAGGCATTGTGAATATGGCAAAATTTTATGGCGCCTAGTGTTGGATTGAACAACATATTCTTTGCAATTGAAATAAAGTAAATATTCATTTTTTTCTTTTAAAGAAACTCTAAATTCAACATTTTGGCCTAACTTAATTGTCAAGATTATTTGACTCTAAAATTCTTGTCCCCTTAATCTAGAAGGTCCATGTGGCTCTTCTTAAGCTCAGAATATTCACAAAAGTTGTTTAAAATTCTAGCAGTTTTTGAATCTTGCTCAAGAAATAATTTTGAACAAATAAAAATTTTAAACAGCAAAAACTGCTATTTTGTATGTAAATACTGAAGTTGTACCAATTTTTGACTCTTTGAAGATAATTCATTGTTTTCCGCCACCAAACCAAGGGGCCTCCAAATTGTTTCTTTGCACGGGGCCCCCAAAAGCCTAAGACCAGGTCTGATGAACAGTCTGGGGTGTCAAAAATTGAGCTTGTTTGGAGCTTAATGACTTCAAACATGGTCAACGCACTGAAATAGCGTACAAATTAAGTAAAGCTGCAGTATCTAGTTAATTTCAAGTTCTTTTTGAGAAAAATTTCAATTTTCATCCGTTTTTGGGCTTTATTTTGCCTGTTATTGCTGAGAAAATTTTACATTCTCCATTTTAGGAGTGTAGAGTAGACCCTTCAAGCTCCCATTGCTCATGTCTGGTGGATCAATGTATGACAAGAAGAAAAAAATGAAAAAAAATAAATCAAAAAATAACTCATAGGAAAAAAGATAGATAAACAAGGATAATGTAAAGTATTGTGACAATACAAGAAAAAGTATACTAATGTGGTCATCCAAGGAAAAAATTGATTAGAAAACAACTTTATAAATACATTAAGTGACCAAGAAGATCAATTAAATCTGCAAGTAGTATAATAGCAGAATGAGAAATGTTAGAAATGTGCAAAATTGATTAAGAAACAAAATACAAGAAAAAAATAGCCTAGATTTATTTATAACAAACTTTTGCATTCAAATTTACCTCTTAACAGTAGCTTTTCTTGTTTTGTTGCGATCCAGAGACACATACATGGAAATTGTGCTTCTTATTTCCATTGTCTTGTAAGCTTTTTCCATTTTGAGGTCGTCGAGCTGAAAAAGTCGAAAGTGCTTGGATGCCTCAGCCAACCTGGTGTCCGTCAAATTCAGAAAGAAGTACTTCTTCTATGCATTGGCTTTGCATCTGACGATCCTAGAACAACATTAAACAATAATGTGCTCATTATCTGAAAATGACGACTAGTGCTGGGAGGCAGTAATTATTTGCAGTCAACTGCAGGTAATATAACACACAATGTAAAATTATATGCAGTCAAAAACCAGCGGCCTAGACTGCAGGCAATATAGCACACAATGTAAAATTATATGCAGTCAAAAACCAGCGGCCTAGACTGCAGGCAATATAGCACACAACGTAAAATTATATGCAGTCAAAAACCAGTGGCCTAGACTGCAGGTAATATAGCACACAACGTAAAATTATATGCAGTCAAAAACCAGCGGCCTAGACTGCAGGTAATATAGCACACAATGCGATATTATATGCAGTCAAGTTGAATGCTCGTTGTTATGGGAAGCTGGCGCTTTGCTCGCATTTCAACCTGTAGTAGATGGTTTTAGAAGGCACTTTTATTTGAGATGGTCTGGCAGATTTGCTTCCTCACTAGGGAATATTTTTTTGCGCTGCATGGGTAGCAGCACACTCAATAGCTGCCCAGTCGCCCATTAGCGCATGCTGATGGGCCAGCTGAAGCTCTGGGGCATACATACATACACACATATTTGATCAATCCGGAATAAATCTATAACTACACACATACACAGACTAGCACTATCACAGCCAATTAATCTTATGATGTCAGTTGTATACGGTGTCTCCCTAGGGGGCAAAGCTATAACATCGCTTATGTTATAGCATAGGCGGAGGGGGTCAGAATCTGCTCCCTGACTTTTCTCAGGGAGCAATGCTGCAGCATAGGTCGTGTTGTAGCATAGGGGCCTGCCCCGACCTGCTCGGGGAGGGGGCGCATGCAAGCCCAGGGCCAGGGGAGGGGCAAATTTCCAGGGGTGGGAATTTCCCTGGGGGAAAAATTGAAAGAGCTATAATTCAAGAACCAGCGGCCGGATCGGACTAAACATTCCAGAGTCTGTTGAGTATATGTTATGTATGCTATGTAAGAAATTTTAGCGCGCAACCTACAGTATACCAGCATTAGTTTACACTTTTGCATAATTCAAGAACCAATGGCCGGATTTTGTTCAAATTTTCATGACATGATGTATATAGGCGAGTCATGCTATGCAAAGAATTTCAGTGCGCAGCCTACAGTATACCAGTTTACTTTACACTTTCTCATTTGGTACTATAACTTTAGAAATAGAAGGCGGATTGGGCTGAAATTTTCATAGTAGGTGGGTTTATGTTGCATGTGTTATCTTATTGTTATCAACATGTAATCTACGGTATGCCGATTTTAGTTTACACCTCCTCATACAGGAACGTAAATCAAGAACCAATGGCTGGATTTTGTTCAGATTTTCAGGATATGATGTATATAGGCGAGGCATGCAATGCATAGAATTTTAGCGCGCTGCCTACAGTATACCAAATTACTTTACACTTGCTCAAATAGTGATATAACTTTAGAAATAGAGGGCGGATTGGGCTGAAATTTTCATAGTAGGGTGGATTTATGTTGCATGTGTTATCTTTTTGTTATCAACATGTAATCTACAGTATGCCAATGTTAGTTTACACTTCCTCATTTAGGAACGTAAATCAAGAACCAATGGCTAAATTTTGTTCAGATTTTCAGGGTATGATGCACATAGGCGAGGCATGCAATGCATAGAATTTTAGCGCGCAGCCTACAGTATACCAAATTACTTTACACTTGCTCAAATAGTGATATAACATTAGAAATAGTGGGCGGATTGGGTTAAAATTTTCAGATAGAGTGGGTTTATGTTGCATGTGTTATCATATTGTTATCAGCATGTAATCTACAGTATGCCAATTTTAGTTTACACTTCCTCGTATAGCACCATATTTCAAGAACCAATGCTTGGATTTGGTTCAGATTTTCAGGATATGATGTATAGAGGCGAGGCATGCTATGCATAGAATTTTAGCGCGTAGCTTACAGTATACCAATTTACTTTACACTTGCGCAAATATTACTATAACCTTAGAAATAGAGGGCGGATTGGGTTAACATTTTCATAGTAGGGTGGGTTTATGTTGCATGTATCATTTTATTGTTATCAGCATGTGATCTACAGTATGCGGATTTTAGTTCACACTTCCTCACATAGCACCATATTTAAAGATTCAATGCTGTGATTTTGTTCAAATTGTTAGGATATGATTTATATAGGCAAGGCATGCTATATATGGAATTTCAGCACGCAACCTACAGTACACCAGTTTACTTTACACATTCTCATATAGCTCATATTTCAAGAACTAGAGGGCAGATTTGGCTCAAATTTTCAAAGTACGTTAGGTTTACGTAGGTATGCTATGTTCAAAATTTTAGCGCACAACCTACAGTATGCTGATTTTTTTACACTGTCTTTACAATGCTTAATCTTTTACCAGTACTTGTCTAATGATGCCATTAGGGGTTATTTTTGTCCAAAAATGAGCAATCAGTATAGGCAAACATTGCTCAAATTTAATTATCATGCAATTTTGAGCTTCTCAAAGTTTATCAGAAAATACCTGAAAAAGGGCGATCTTTGCCTGCTCTCCAACTTGTGGAAATTTTTAAGCCCTGAAGCTAGGTTTTACTTTACAAACCCCACACAAAATTCTTTAATGAAAACATAACTCCATCCATGTCATCAGTATTGATCTGAAAATTTGCAAAGTTTGGAATATTTTTTGTAAAGCTTAGAAAATTTTTTGTAAAATTTGGAATATTTTTTGTAAAGTTTGGAATATTTTTTGTAAAGTTTGGAATGACTTTTACATGCTTAAGCATAGTACTTTTGCAAGGTTTGGAATATTTTTTGTAAAGTTTGGAATATTTTTTGTAAAATTTTGAATATTTCTTATAAAGTTTGGAATATTTTTTGTAAAATTTGGAAAATTTTTTGTAAAGTTTCAAATATTATGTATCTAATTTGCATTTCTGTATAGTTACCATTTTTCTATAAATACTTCTTGATAATTTATATTTATACCTAAGACCATGATATTCCAACATCCTTTTACCAGCCTTGTTTATCAGGACCAACTAAGTCAGGCAAAACAACATTTGTCAAGCGATTAATTGAGAATAAAGCATGCCTGATTGATACTAAAATCAAAAAGATTTGGTGGTGATTCATGGAAAACCAGCCTCTTCATAAAAAATTAAATGATGTTTTATTCATAGAAGGGCTTCCTGATTTTAATTACCTAAAACAATTTAGTCATATGCCTCAACGTCTGATTATTGATGATCTTATGCAACAGAGCAAGGGTAATGCCCAGATTGTGCAACTTTTTACATGGAGTTGTCATCATTGAAACATTAGCATTATACACATTGTTCAAAACGTTTTCTTTGATGGTCTGAGAACTTCACGCATCAACTCTGATTATATAATTTTATTCAAACACCCTGCTGATCAGCTACAGGCACAAATGCTTTCCAGACAGCTCTATCCTGCCAACGCTAAATATTTTCCAAAAGCTTATTCTGATGCTACTTCTCAATCACATGGCTACCTTTTAATTGATCTAACTCAAAATGCTAGAGATGAGATCAGGCTTAATACAAATATTTTTAGCAGGCATCCAACTGTTTATATGCAGAAATCTATAAATACTAGTAGAGATATTGCGACAAAAAAGGAAAAAATGGGTAAAGAACGATTAACACGCAATATTGGTTGTTTACATCTCCTAAGTCAGGCAAAAAAAACTCAAAGAACCGCTATTATAAATTCTGCAAGCAAAGATCAAATCCTTTGTCTCTGTGACTGCAAACAACTCTCTGAATTGTAATATTCCTTTTGATAAAAAGGATTTAAATAAACTTCTCTTCAAAGATATGAGAATCAAATAAGATACCTGGCAAACAAAAAGCAGGCGACTACAAAACAAAAGAAAGATATTATAATATGGCAAGGTGGTTTTCTTCCTCTTTTACTTACTCCCATACTTACAATAGGTTTAGTCCACTCGCTGATTTCAGCAGGTATACAAATAATTTTTTCAGTATGTTTCATTTACTACCAACTATTGCATCAGCTAGCAAACTACCAGCTATTGTAAGTATGGGAGTAAGTGAAAGAGGAAGAAAACCACCATCTTGTTTTATAATATATTTCTTTTGTTTTGTAGTCACCTGCTTATTGTTTGCCAGGTATCTTATTTGATTCTGATATCTTCGAAGTTTATTCATATCCTTTTTATCAAAAGGAACATTACCATTCAGAAAGTTGTTTGCACAGTCACAGAGACAAAGGATTTGATCTTTGCTGGCAGAATTTATAATAGCGGTTCTTTGAGATTTTTTGCTTGACTTAGGAGATGTAAACAACCAATATTGTGTGTTAATTGTTCTTTACACATTTTTCCCTTTTTTGTCACAATATCTGTACTAGTATTTATAGATTTCTGCATATAAACAGTTGGATGCCTGCTAAAAATATTTGTTTTAAGCCTGAGCTCATCTCTAGCATTTTGAGTTAGATCAATTAAAAGGTAACCATGTAGCTGAGAAGCAGAATCGGAATATTGTGGAAAATATTTAGCGTTGGCAGGATAGAGCTGTCTGGAAAGCATTTGTGCCTGTAGCTGATCAGCAGGGTGTTTGAATAAAACTATATAATCAGAGTTGATGCGTGAAGTTCTCAAACCATCAAAGAAAACGTTTTGAACAATGTGTATAATGCTAATGTTTCAATGATGACAAGTCCTTGTAAAAAGTTGCACAATCTGGGCATTACCCCTGCTCTGTTGCATAAGATCATCAATAATCAGAAGTTGAGGCATATGACTGAATTGTTTTAGGTAATTAAAATCAGGAAGCCCTTCTATGAACAAAACATCATTTAATTTTTTATGAAGAGGCTGGTTTCCCATGAAGCACCACCAAATCTTTTTGATTTTAGTATCAATCAGGCATGCTCTATTCTCAATTAATTGCTTGACAAATGTTGGTTTGCCTGACTTTGTTGGTCCTGAAACAAGGCTGGTAAAAGGATGTTGGAATATCATGGTCTTAGGTATAAATATAAATTATCAAGAAGTATTTATAGAAAAATGGTAGCTATACAAAATATTTTACTGACTACTGCACAATACAATTATTTGAGATTTCCAGGAATTGTATTTTGACTACCTCAGGCAACATTAGTGATTTTCGAATCGGGTAAAATTGTATGTGTTGGAGCTAAAACAGTGAAAGATGGTGAAAGTGCTATACAAGCAGCTGTAGATGCATTAAATGCTAGAAGTGATGATTCAATGGTGAAACCCCATATGTTTGCAGGTTTGGCAAATTTAGGGTTCCGCATTAATCTTTGCATATTTTATGAAATGGTGAAAAGAAAATGCATGTATGAAGTAGAACTGTTTCCTGGCTTAATATACAAATTCAGAAATATAACATTTTTGCTGTTCACCTGCGGAAAATTGATCCTTACAGGTGCAAAGCAGGAGCATGAGTTGCACAGAGCATATAAAATACTTTCAACAATGCTTGAGAAATGCAGATTAGATACACAATATTTCAAACTTTACAAATAATTTTCCAAATTTTACAAAAAATATTCCAAACTTACCAAAAATATTCCAAGTTTTACAAAAAATATTCCAAGCATTACAAAAAATATTCCAAACTTTGCAAAAGTACTATGCTTAAGCATGTAAAATTAATTCCAAATTTTACAAACAAATTTCCAAACTTTACAAAAAATATTCCAAACTTTACAAAAAATATTCCAAATTTCACAAAACATTTTCTTAGCTTTACAAAAAATATTCCAAACTTTGCAAATTTTTATATCAATACTGATGACATGGATGAACTTATGTTTTCATAATTGAATTTTGTGTGGAGGTTTGTAAAGTAAAACCTATAGCTTCAGGGCTCAAAAATTTCTACAAGTTGGAGAGCAGGCAAAGATCGCCCTTTTTCAGGTATTTTCTGATAAACTTTGAGAAGCTCAAAATTACATGATAATTAAATTTGAGCAATGTTCGCCAATACCGATTGCTCATTTTTGGACAAAAATAACCCCTAATGGCATCATTAGACAAGTACTGGTAAAAGATTAAGCATTGTAAAGACAGTGTAAAAAAATCAGCATACTGTAGTTTGTGCGCTAAAATTTTGTACATAGCATACCTACGTAAACCTAACGTACTTTGAAAATTTGAGCCAAATCTGCCCTCTAGTTCTTGAAATATAGTGCTATTTGAGAAAGTGTAAAGTAAACTGGTGTACTGTATGCTGCGCGCTGAAATTCCATATATAGCATGCCTTGCCTATATACATCATACCCTAACAATTTGAACAAAATCACAGCATTGGTTCTTTAAATATGATGCTATGTGAGGAAGTGTAAACTAAAATCCGCATACTGTAGATCACATGCTGATAACAATAAGATGATACATGCAACATAAACCCACCCTACTATGAAAATTTTAACCCAATCCGCCCTCTATTTCTAAGGTTATAGTACTATTTGAGCGAGTGTAAAGTAAATTGGTATACTGTAGGCTGCGCGCTGAAATTCTATGCATAGCATGCCTCACCTCTATACATCATATCCTGAAAATCTGAACCAAATCCAAGCATTGGTTCTTGAAATATGATGCTATATGAGGAAGTGTAAACTAAAATAGGCATACTGTAGATTACATGCTGATAACAATATGATAACACATGCAACATAAACCCACCCTACTATGAAAATTTTAACCCAATCCGCCCTCTATTTCTAAAGATAAATCACTATTTGAGCAAGTGTAAAGTAATTTGGTATACTGTAGGCTGCGCGCTAAAATTCTATGCATTGCATGCCTTGCCTATATACATCATATCCTGAAAATCTGAACAAAATCCAGCCATTGGTTCTTGATTTACGTTCCTCTATGAGGAAGTGTAAATTAAAATTGGCAAACTGTAGATTACATGTTGATAACAATAAGATAACACATGCAACATAAACCCACCCTACTATGAAAATTTCAGCCCAATCCGCCCTCTATTTCTAAACTTATAGTACCAAATGAGAAAGTGTAAAGTAAACTGGTATACTGTAGGCTGCGCACTGAAATTCTGTGCATAGCATGACTCGCCTATATACATCATGTCATGAAAATTTGAACAAAATCCGGCCATTGGTTCTTGAATTATGCAAAAGTGTAAACTAATGCTGGTATACTGTAGGTTGCGCGCTAAAATTTCGTACATAGCATACATAACATATACTCAACAGACTCTGGAATTTTTAGTCCGATCCGGCCGCTGGTTCTTGAATTATAGCTCTTTCAATTTTTCCCCCAGGGAGATTCCCACCCCTGGAAATTTGCCCCTCCCCTGGCCCTGGGCTTGCGTGCGCCCCTCCCCGGGCAGGTCGGGGCAGGCCCCTATGCTACAACACGACCTATGCTGCAGCATTGCTCCCTGAGAAAAGCCAGGGAGCAGATTCTGAGCCCCTCCGCCTGTGCTATAACATAGGCGATGTTATAGCTTTGCCCCCTAGGGAGACACGGTATACAACAGACATCATAAGATTAATTGGCTGTGATAGTGCTAGTCTGTGTATGTATGTAGTTATAGATTTATTCCGGATTGATCAAATATGTGTGAATGTATGTATCCCCAGAGCTTAAGCTGGCCCATCAGCATGCGCTAATGGGCGACTGGGCAGCTATTGAGTGTGCTACCCATGCAGTGCAAAAAATATTCCCTAGTGAGGATGCAAATCTGCCAGACCATCTCAAATAAAAGTGCCTTCTAAAACCATCTACTACAGGTTGAAATGCGAGCAAAGCGCCAGCTTCCCATAACAACAAGCATTCAACTTGACTGCATATAATATCACATTGTGTGCTATATTACCTGCAGTCTAGGCCGCTGGTTTTTGACTGCATATAATTTTACGTTGTGTGCTATATTACCTGCAGTCTAGGCCGCTGGTTTTTGACTGCATATAATTTTACGTTGTATGCTATATTGCCTGCAGTCTAGGCCGCTGGTTTTTGACTGCATATAATTTTACATTGTGTGCTATATTGCCTGCAGTCTAGGCCGCTGGTTTTTGACTGCATATAATTTTACATTGTGTGTTATATTACCTGCAGTTGACTGCAAATAATTACTGCCGTGCTGGGATGCTCAACCTCGCATTCTCGTGGACTAGGATGGCGTCCTAGCTGATCATTTTTTTGCGATTTATTTCATTGTATGTTTTGCATGACTACAAAACTTTGTCTAGCCTCATTTCAGACCTAGTTACATCATTTAAAAATATTCAAGCTAGTAAATAACATTATACATCCTAAAAAATTAGCATATTTTCATGAATATCAGGTAAAAACTTAAATTACAAAAAAAGTTTTGGCCAATGATTAGAACAAGATTGGTTTAGCTTGTGCTTTTTAATCAGCTACTACAGTCCTAAAATGATATTTTAGTCAACTAAAATATACTATTTGTATTTATTTCATGCATGTCCACCTCATGCCTATGCTTAAGTATGGTAGCGATTTTTTGATTATAACTTCTTACAAAGTAACTTGAGTAAAAAATGACAAACATATTCGGAAAGAACATAAAAAAGCACAAAATGATACTAATATTTGCTATTTTGAGTGAGACTAAGTACATTTTAATCAGGCTAGGATGGCGTCCTAGCACGGGAACCTGTGACTTCAAAAAACACATGGGAATGCGAGGGTTAAATATCATAAAATAATGCGTAAAACTGTATTTTCAAACAATTACAACCAATTTTGACAAAAATGTCTATTTGAAGTCGTTTTCTCTCTCACTTTCCTTGGATTTCCGATTTTTCTATTCTGCAATCAAGACCATAGATGCACAGCATGGCCGGCCCATGGGACAGTTGGTCTACGAAGCTCAAAAGTTTATTTTACCTGTTTTTCCCAATAAATTTTCCATTTTTCCTCCTATGTTTCCCACTTCAATGTCATGTCCCTACCATTTTTCCCCCACTTATTTAAAAAACAAATAACATAATTAAATAAGACTGAACTCTAAAATAGACAGTGGACAAGAATAGGAGTACTAATATACTCATAGTAGATGCATTTCATAGTAGGCACAAGAAGTAGAAGTGTCTTTCCTTGGACGGGCTGACTAAATTAAGTAAATTGATGACTGAAGCGAAAAAGCCATTAATTTAGCATAGGGTCAAGGAATGCAGTCACACAACTCGTACCTTTGCTTACATTTGATTAAATAAGACTTTTTACGAATAACAAAAAAATTCCATTTGTGTTTAAGTTGCCAGAATTTCATTTTATCTCAATTTCTGAATTTTCTCTTCTTTCTAATTATTCTTAAGCTATGAATTTTAAAAAATTAAATGATAATTCTTACAAACAGGTGTCATAATTGGAGCAGAAACGACAATAAAATATTAAAAAATATTGTGTGGACCTCTCTGGACGAATGTTATTCAGGTAGTAGTTGAAATAAAATTTGTCATTGTCGTACAGGAGCAAATCCTAGATCTGCCACTGTATCTATGCACAAAATAAAGTGCATTTTCTGACTTGCAAACATGTTCTATCCATCCAGCTCCTAAAATTCAAACTTTTAGAAAAAAATTTCCTTAATTTTCCAAGCCATGCTCTTAACTTCAAAAATTATTTTTGGGCTAAGGGGAAAAATACTATAGAACCATTTTGATAGAGAGAGCATGGTCCAAAATGTTGAAAATTCATTTTATTTTGTGTATATGTACCTCCGATCCTAATGTATCCCAGATAAATATAGGGTGACCAATTTCCCCATTCCCCATTAACAATTGGCAATAATTACTAGATACGCATTTATGACATTATCTTAATTTTCGATTGACAAGTCATGCAAGTTGTCAAATTCAAAATTCAATTTTGCATTTAACAAAAAGTTTTATAGAGAAAATTTGAAATAAGTGTTTTAAATGACATTTTGATTAAAATAATGGTGCAAAGTGGGGAAAATTTGAGTAATTTGAGCAGGCCCCTATCTAGAGGGATAAGGAGGCACGTGCCCCCAAAATGAAATATGTGAATGATTTTTTTCCTTTATTCCCCCTTTCCTTTTTTGGTCAAAACTGGCAAACAAAATTTTAGCACTTTGCGCAAAATTTGAAAATTATAATCAGAGTCTGTTTAGTCCCAAGCTTGTGATTTAAACACCCCATTTTTAATCTTTATACAATCTAAAAGCATATTTTGTATCAATGTTGTCCATTCTGTATAGGTTTTATGCGGAAAATGAGCTTTTTAAATATGGTGTGTATTGGATTCTTCCCTTATTTATGGCATCTGTAAGCAAAATTTACAATTTATGCAGCTCTTGTGGCCGTAAATCATCTTACTTAATTCATCCTTTGGTTTCCCCTTGTTTTTTTAGAATTTTGGTCACTGCCACTCACCCGAAACCAAATCCTGGATACGAGCCTAACTTTCAGGCTGTAGAATGTGAGAATGATAGCTTTCTTACCTGAAAATTCCGCAAAAAATTCAAGTGTGAATTTCTCTTTACGCTGCTAGATATAGGCTTGAGTGCTTTGTTCAATTCAATAATCATTAAATACAAGGCTCAATTTAATGAAAGCAATTATTTTCTACCCCTCCCATTCCGATTTTTGCGCAAACACTTAATTTGTGTTTATAGGTGCCTTTTTGAAAATCAGTCATCCCTGCTATCCTCCTGTAAAATTTTGAGCATTACCTGTATGCCAACGTTTTTTTTAACTGGAAATCCAGAACTCAACAAAAATCAGTGCGAGCCCATAAGAATCACTAAAAAATTAAAGAAAAGCCCTAAAATAATTGTAAAAGCAACGAATGTTTTGAAAATTGGTTTTGTCCGTTTATCTCTGTCTTTCAAATCCATCTACCTCATTTCCACTAAATTTAAGCGGCCAATGTTTCTCATAAATGCAAAACAAGTTCCTAAAAACACGTTCCAGGTACTGATTTTCATAAAGTAAAAGAGCTAAATACTGATTGTAGCAACAACTGCAAAATATAAAAATAAATGGTTGAGGAATATCATCTAGATTTTTAGAAAGATGCGAGTTGGCAAATGAAAAATATGGACTATTTGTCATGTTTTGAGTCTAACATTACGACAGGGTCCAAAAAAAGTCCAAATATGCCCCAAATTTAGGGAGATGGGCTTACATATAATATGTAGGATAGGGATTCCCCCATGTAAAGCCGGTCGCTCCCCCATTTTTCCCAAAGTACTTTTTTTGATTGATCATAATTTGTCCCCTTAAAAATAGACGACTATCCTCTCCCACAATTTTGAGATGTTACTTGTCTGGAGATAAGAGTATACTCACTGACTCAAAACAGCTTACAATTTATTGTATTTAGCAAAAATGTGTCTAGAGGGTTTACAGCAAGTTCAGGAAATGTAGGCCATGCGTTTGTTACTCTCTGACTGTGGAGGTCATCTGACCCCCTGCCTTGAAATAGCCAGAGACCCCCACCCAAAATTTGGAGCCGCTACATGTATGTATACAGATAAAATAATGTTTCTACAAGTTAAATCTAAGAATAACTTTTAATTTCAATCATTAACAGATCTAGTGCTGTGATGTGAAAGCGTACAGCGTATGATATAATCCTCTCACCATTTTGGCTTTGGGAGAAAATTGCTGGTAGGTACAGAATTATCTGAAAATTCTTAAAAATTTCAGATTGTTTTAATTACTCATAGAATGAAATGTAATGATAATCAAGGAGAAACTAAGTACCTACTACCATGACTCTACTCAAAACATTAAATTAACACCACAAAATCTTTGCTGCACTCAGTAGAAACATATTTTTCTGAAGCAAACAGGACTCCATACAATAAGTATTGTTGTGGTCATTAAGCCAACACATAAAACTTGAGAAATCCGAAATACGATCGCCCTCAGTCCATAGATAGGTAATACATATTAATCTTTTACCTTGCAACTGAAAGGGCCAAAAGTAGGCTGCCGCATGGGCATTTGCAGGGGCAGGCCTTTGCTTGAGTTGCTTGCTCCACTTGTCACATCCCATCATTTTTGCTTAATTTAAAAGCTGGCACCAACATTTTGGTCAGTCACAAATGCATGTAACTAAGCCTAAGCCTAAGAACCCAAGCCCATTGACATCAATAGTTTTTGAGCATGCTCCAAAAATCATAAAATGTGTTATCAAGCTGATCCAAAAGAGTTTGCTAGCATTTAAAGTCATTGAGGTGAGTAGCCTTTTACCTCCCTCTACATTATGAGTGTATGGTGCTCTATAAATGCATGTTTGAGACATGTTGGTCTCCAAAAGTTTTGGCACGTCTGCCCTAAAAGATGGCTTATTAAGCCCAGTGCTTATTGATTACCTAGGTGCGTTCATAGTCGAGTATTGCTTGAACACTTTGTAGCGCTATCATGTAAATCAGAAAAATGACCCTTTGGACCATCTAGTTCTTCCAGGTCAGCGGGAGCAGTACCTACTCTGATACTGGAAAATCACGGCCAGCCTCAATCATTTGAACTAGGAATTTCAGAGACTGATTCCACATTTTCCTCCCTCCCTTCAAATAGCACAACATTTATATTTCCAGAGTCATTACATGCTACATCCTCTTGCTCATACATGTAGCTAATATGCTCATCTGATGCATGTATTTGATTCTCACAATCGAAATGTTCATCATTTTGATATAAATTTTAAGCTGAATTCGAAATTGTCATGACTTTTTGTTGTCCTGATAGTCACTGGGTGTAATTTGGCGTTCTACTGTATTGTCCTGCATTCCTATACCCACTATTAAAATTGTGATGATTTTTATATGCATTCTTGCCCATTTTTAGAAATTGGTGAGTTTGCTGTTCAAATGTTGCATTTAAAAGCATGATGTCTTGCTTTTCCGCACTTGAAACATCTATTTTTGCCATTTGTTGTCCAAGGCTGGCTGTGTGCTTGCTTTCAGGGCCCTTGGTTGCAAGTAAGAGATGTATGTGCTGATTGCGGTTTTTGGTGAAGTGTAAGATTAGCTGCATTAGCTGAGTTGCTTAAGCTACTGAGACAAGGTGATGAAGCCTCATGAGATGCGTTACCTATGTTTGATGTGTGATAGACCTCTTCTTGAATTTCTTGCTGTATTGCATGTCTTATAGCTTCCTCAAGATTTTGCGACTCAGTGCCTATAGTGCTAAATCTTTTGATGTTTGGCTTAAGACCTCGTGGAAAAGCTCCTTTTGCTACAATGCCACGCTTCTCAGAACTCAAAGATGGGTATGCTGCTTTTACTGGATTATGGATTTTCACTGCAAAACCAGAAACAGATTCATTTGATTTTTGAATTCAGTGTACCAATTGCATTTCTTTTAGTGCTGAGTCTAAACCCGCCGGAAACTCATTCTTATAAGCTTCAAACCATTGCTGTAGTGTAAATAGGTTTGCTATATGCTCTTGCTCCTTCCTATTAAAAAGAACTTAGAGCTAAGCCCCAAAGAAATGTAGGTAAGAGCCTTATTTTACTTATTTCACTGAGGTTATGTGCATCACAAAAGCGATTAAAAAGCAAAAACCAAACACATCTCAACTATCCAAAAATCCTCAGCTAACTTATCAGATTCTTGTAGGGACAGGGACCGCAATTGACAGCGTAATTGACCACAGTCAACAAAAATTTGAACACCTAACACGTTGTTTTCACTGTACAATGAAGATTGATTTCTGATTCGCAAGTTGAAAATTCCCTGAATTTTGTAATAAGATTGCAGCTTGAACCAAGAAAAATTCGAAGATGAGCAATATCTCAAATGAAAGAGCACAAAATTATCTAACTATTTTGCTATAAACCAACCTATTTGGTACGAACTGTCAAAAGTAATGTTTGAAAACCCGGATTTCTACAGTATACCCTAAAAAACATGCAAATTTGGGCCTTCAAGCATTAATAACTTTACGAGTTTTCAAGATAAGACCGTGAAACCTAGCTAAATAGTTGCGTTTTAAAGAGTGCTATCCAAAAAGGATAAATTTTAGTTATAACATTATGTGGTTCTTTCTGCAATCTCAAAAAACCTGTAATTAGAGGTGGAAATCTTCAATGGTTTTTGAGTTTTTACAAATTTATCTCAGTTTTCTGCATGCAAATTGAGTTCTTTTTTATTATAATATAACAAATGAGGTATCATCTGATAGGTCATAGAACGCTGAATCTGATAAGCACAAATTTATTATAATTTACGCACTTTGCGCACAACTATAAGCCTATGAACAATAATTTATCAGTTTAAAGTGAAAACAACCTGCTAATTGATCGGACTGCTTTAGGAGCTTTGAACACTTTTAGTCACTTACTTAGCGTTATATACCAGGCACTAGTAAACATACGTGGGCAGCAAGAAAATTCTGGGGGGTCCAAGATTTTTTGAAGGTAAAAAAATGGCCTTAAAAATGGTGGTATGGCGATAAAAACACCATTTTTCGACGTTTCTCATCAAGCACTATCCATTGGCATCAAAAAATTGCGAAAAAAACGAAAAAAAATTTTAAAAATTGAATTCTGGGGGGTCTTTTGATTTCTATGGGGGGTCTTTTGTTTTCTGATGGGGGGTACAGACCACACCTGGGCGTGGGGGTTTGGGGGTATGCACCCCCCAGAAACCAAAATACCCCCCCAGAAATCGAAATACCCCCCAGAATTCAATTTTTGAAAATTTTTTTCGTCTTTTTCGTAATTTTTTGATGCCAATGGATAGTGCTTGATGAGAAACGTCGAAAAATGGTGTTTTTATCGCCATACCACCATTTTTAGGGCCATTTTTTGACCTTCAAAAAAATCTTGCGCCCCCCTCAAAATTTTCTTGCTGCCCACGTATGGTCCAGACCCCCCATGCCCATGTGTGCTAGTAAATCTCTTTGTGATTCTCATTATTGTACTTATAATCATAGCACTTACATACATAGGATACTTATGCCTTAGGACATATTGGCAAAATAGATCCCAACAAATAAACGTTTAGCGGATGGTAAATGAGGTTGGTTGGAAGTCTCAAACTTGAGCTCTGCAAGACCAAGTGGGATACAAAGGGATGGTATTTTGTCAAAAACAGCTCAGAAAAAGCATAAACACAAATCAGTCACTTTTGGGCTCCTTCTGCGTAAATGACCACATAAGGATGAAAGCACAGAGTCAATTTTCAACCTCCCAAGCACACTCATTCGGATTTCAAGTGATAAAATACCAGCTTTACTTGACTTGGGCTCTGAGGCTTCCCTCATAAGCAGGCATCTATTTGAATACCTTTTTGGACCCGCCCCTGAATTATTTCAAATCCTCAAGGATACACAAACTCTGATCACCTCAACTGGACACAAAATAGAAGCTACTAATTGCACTAAATCAATGGTTACCATAGCCGCACAGTGCATAATTGTTAATTTTATAAATTATGATTTACCTACCATGACTGAAAATAATATAGATTGTATATTAGGCTGCAATGCACTGCGTTTACTAAATGGTGTGATTTTGAATATTAATAAGCAATTTGTAACAATAAATGGGCACAATATCCCCTTTTTGACAAATGAGAAGACATTTCCATGGCATGATGGAAGGTTCAGTACTGATCTTGCTTCCCTTGAGCCCCTCCAGCCATCTAAACTTTTAACAATTCGAAGAAATTCGCCACAAAAAGCTGTTTTAGTGACTCAATCAGATAGTGCACACTTTTGCTGTCCCTCTATAATTGTACACATAAATGGGTACCCTCTGAAAGCTATCGTAAGCACCATTTTGGTAATTTTGGCCGCAACTTTATCTCACCTAGGGATTTTGCCTACTGATATATACCCGTGAACAATATCATCAAGGGAATTAGTTGACATGACTTACCTGTCCTTGGTACTATCCATGTTACCCTTGAAATAAATGGCAGACATAAATATACTAATCTTTTCATGCTTTGACACAGCTCATTTGACCTAATTTTTGGAGTTGATATCTTAACCCTATACTAGACCTTTACTTTTTGACTTTACTTCCAAAACTCTATCCCTTGGGCGAGAAATTATCAATTTTGTATGCAGCCTAGATGATGAAATTTCAGATAAAATACCTGTTAAATTGTGCAAAACAATTACTGTGCCCACCCATTTCATCATGGATATCCTCGGTTACCCAGATAGAAATCTATGCATAGGCAATAATGCAGATGATTATTCAAATTTTGAACCCCTTCCTTCATTATCTAAGCGTACAGGAATAAGATTATATCCAAGATTTGGCAGATCCCTATTTGATCACGTTCTAATCCAAATTCTCAACCCTCTAACTATCAATGTCAAGCTGTATAAAAACTCTACCCTAGGGCATGCCACACCTACTAAGGGCCCCCAAAGTTCTTCCGGTGGCATAGCACACGCCCTCAGGAGATTGTGGCCACAACTAGTACCCCTACCATGCACAATGTTGCCCTAAGTATGAATGAACAGATTGTAGATAGGATAAAACTTTACACTAATTTAAACCCTGAGTAGTAATGGCTGGCAGCCTGGGGGGCAATGCTGTAGGATAGCCTATGTTATAACATAGGTGATGACGTAAAAATCTGCTCCCTGAGGTAAGCTGAGGGAGCAACGTTAAAGTATATAGAGTATTTGGACGGGAAAGGAGGGGTGTGTAAGGGGAGGGGACTCCCACCGCGCCGCCTGTTATAGCATGGTCTATCTTGCAGTGTTGTTCCACAGGTTGCATGGTCGATCTGGGGGTGGTGTCAATGAATTTCTCGCCAAAAAATGCTAAAAAATAAAAACTAAATTCCAATCATTTTTCCGATTTCCGTACTTTTTGCCTTATTTTATCTAGAAATTTTCCTTGCTGAGATGCCCCCGTGCATGTCTTGTATGTATTATTTACTGTTCAAAGAAAGCACGTACACAACAATACAAATATCACGAATAAATAAGTGTTTGCTTCATCTGCCGGTAATTCAGTAGAACATTAATTGCGAAAAGTTACTAAAATTACAGTAAAAATGAACAAGGCAGCCATATAGATCAGCGAATATATCGAATATGCTGCAAATATGATCTGTTTCGTTTGATAAAGAGAAATACGATATGACAAATTGTTGCAGATTGGACATGAAAAAATTTGCAGTAATTTCAAGTGTTTTTTGAGCTCTCATCCGTAGATGCATGGCATGGCGGCTTTAGGGGTCAGCCCTAAGTCTCAAAAATAGGCATAAGTTGACAGTCATTGCAGCAAAAAAATTTTAATTTTCATCAATTCACAGGAACTTTTCCATTTAGGTCCCCTCCCATAGGTGTTCGTCTCTTCTCCTCTCATTTGCATGGGTCTGCATACTCCAGAGAACTCTGCCATTTAAAAAATAATTATCGATATTTTTGGTCAAGTTGCGAAATATTTTTGTCACGTTGCAAAATTTATTTGTCAAGTTGTGAAAATTTTTTGTCAACTTGTGATATTTTTTTGTCAAGTTGTGAAAATTTTTTGTCAAGTTGTGAAAATTTTTTGTCAAGTTGTGAAAATTTTTTGTCAAGTTGTGAAAATTTTTTGTCAAGTTGTGAAATTTTTTTTGTCAAGTTGTGAAAATTTTTTGTCAAGTTGTAAAATATTTTTACGTGCTTAAGCATAGTACTTTTGTCAAGTTGTGAAACATTTTTGTCACATTGTGGAAATTTTTTGTCAAGTTGTGAAAATTTTTTGTCAAGTTGTTAAAATTTTTTGTCAAGTTGTGAAATTTTTTTGTCAAGTTGTGAAAATTTTTTGTCAAGTTGTGAAAATTTTTTGTCAAGTTGTGAAAATTTTTTGTCAAGTTGTGAAATTTTTTTGTCAAGTTGTGAAAATTTTTTGTCAAGTTGTGAAATATTTTTACGTGCTTAAGCATAGTACTTTTGTCAAGTTGTGTAACATTTTTCTCACATTGTGGAAATTTTTTGTCACGTTGTGGAAGTTTTTTTGTCAAGTTGTGAAAATTTTTTGTCAAGTTGTTGAAATTTTTTGTCAAGTTGTGAAAATTTTTTGTCAAGTTGTGAAATTTTTTTGTCAAGTTGTGAAAATTTTTTTTGTCAAGTAGTCAAATACTTTTAGAAAATTTTTAAATTTTGCTGAAATTGTGCTGTTTTACGTGTTTTTTCACCAAAATAATAGGAAGTCATCCATCGGCCAAAAAAAGAGAAAAAGGAAAAAATGAAGAAAATATGAGTTTGAAGCTCTCAATTCCGTTGTCTCAGCTTGATCAGGAGCTGTTTACACCTTAAAAAATTGAAATTGCTTCAATTCTGCATCATGAATGGACGTTTACTGCATCCATGACCCCAGCTGGCATGACGTGGATGTATGAAGCTCGCCAGCCACGGGATAATATAAAAAATATTCTTAGCACAATGTACAAAAAAGGAAATAGGACAGTGTATGATCGCAGGGTATAAATAACATATGTATTTACCGCTCGGCCAGTCAAACAAGTATACGTGCGCCCACGAACTCTTTTCAAGGAGGTAGCGCACGCACCTTTTCACTTCACCAGGCACACTGTACACCCCAACCGCCACTAACCCGGATCGCGGGGTATGGCTGAGAATGTACAACAAAAGAAAATCAAAAACGAACGGAGGCCGCTACACATCGCCGGCACTTGCTCCTCACAAGGCACAACATGTAAAACGGGAAACAAAACAAAATTGAGAAAAAATAATAAAGGTATACACGCACACATAAGCGTGGGGGGTTTGGGGGTATGCAACCCCCCCCTCAGAAGTTGAAATACCCCCATCCCCAGAAATCAAAATACCCCCCCCAGAAAAATTTTTTTTGCTTCTTTTGGCAATTTTTTGATGCCATTGGATAGTGCTCGATGAGAAACGTCGAAAAATGGTGTTTTTTCGCCATACCACCATTTTTAAGGCCATTTTTAACCTTTTGAAAATTTTTTCACCCCCCCCAGAAATTTTTTCACCCCCCCCAGAATTTTGGTGCTGCCCACCTATGTATACACGTGTCCACAA
>JAVLUZ010000213.1:0-58563 GCA_036768485.1 Mermis nigrescens | reverse complement strand
TAGAAAATGAAAAAAGGAAATATAAAAACTGAACCCCTCCTAGAAAAATTTTCACCCCCCCTAAAATTCGTGCTTTTTCCAAGACTTCCTAAAAAGGAACTTTTTCAAGCGCTTTTAGCTTTCTGCTTGCTCAAAAGCACCAAATTTTCAGCGCTTCACGCTAGATACTCATTTTTTTGGTAAAGTTTAGCTCAATTTATCTGAATTTTTCAAGATTTTTTCCGAAATTTTTTTGACGCGCATTTACAATTTTTGATCCCAAAATAACACTTTAAAATTTAAACTCCTCCTAGAATCCAAATGCTGTGCATGTCAGCAAGAGATGTCGCAAATCGATGGGTAATTTAATTAAGAATACGCTTTAATATTAAAGTAAGCAGCTTTATCAGCGAATGCTATTACGCTGTGGTATCAAGTTTTTTGAATAATTACGAAATCATACGTGAACCAACTCAATCTATCCCTCCAAAGTCACACAATTTTTGACACCTCGAAATTTCTGGAAAAAAATTTTCATTTTTTGCTATTTTTAGATGCTTTTTTGCCATTTTTTTGGCAAAAATAAGGGGTCATTCACCCCTTTCCCTGAAAAACGACAGGCATTCATTTCCAAAAGCCCGTTACATTTATGTTTCGATGAAAAGCAAATCTAAACAGAATCGATCACGATTCCACTAAGCAGAACGTGCTCGAGATAATGGGAAAACCGGGCGGGCCATCCTCAAAATTTAGGCTAACGAGGATACGTCGGCGGCGCTATTTTATTTATTTATTTATTCATTTTATTTTACTTACTTATTTATTTATTTATTTATTTTATTATTTTTATTTATTTATTTCTATTTTATCTATTTTATTTACTATTCTATTTTATCAAACAAAACGCGAAGCATATTTAATCGTTGTTTAAATTAAAAGATCAAATATAATGATATAATAATAATATATAATAATCAAATATAATAATCAAAGATCAAATATCCTTAAATCAAATATCCTTAAATCATTGAAATTTCCAAAATTCCAAATTTCAAAATTTCAAAATTTCCAAAAATTTCCAAAATTTCCAAAAAAAATTTCCAAATTTCCAAAAATCACCTAACGAATAAGCTACCGACACGAGAACTGCAACAAAAAAAACGTAAATTACTGGAAATGGCCGTGATCGATGAGCAATAAACCGGGATAAAGCAGCCAAGTGGCCAAAATTTCGTACTTAAAAAAATCGCCAGCTAAGAATACATCCATTATTTCTTAATACATATAAATAACGGACCTTAAAAAACGAATCCTGAACTTTAATACACTTCAGTGTATACAGTAAGACGGCTGGAATTAAAGTTAAACAATCGGCCGCTACGACCGTATAACGCATAAACAGCTTGTGATGATAAGACTCCAAGCCTCGCGATTCGAACAATCGAACCCAAGAAGCATTAAGCTTATCGGCTCTAAAGATAATTCACCACGTACGAAGACGTAAGGGAAAAATTGGGGAGGTGACCCAAAAAGCAAGCAAGAAAAAAACAAACAAACAAACAAAAAAAGCAAATAAAAAAACAAACAACAAACAACGACAACAAACAAAAAACAACACACTCAAAAATAGGTCTAAAATCTTGTTCTTCGCGCGCGAAATAGCTTCTTTTCGGCATTTTACATTGTATAATTTTACTTAAAATGTCCTTTGACGCAATAATTTTTCGAAATATTTTAGAATTTAGAATTTTTGACAATTTTGGCGACAAAATCAATAAATTCCTTAGGCTTTAACGAAAATTATGGCGCGAGGCGCCGGAAAATCTGTGAAATTTAGGCGGATGGACGTTTAAAAGCTCGATTTCCACTTTTCACGCTAAACGTCGAAAATTTTTGATTAGTTATAGAAGAAAACTATGCTAGAATAGCCGTTTCGGCCGTTGAAATTTCATTAATACGTATAATCCGGCGCGGCGTCGGAAAAATTTGAGAAATTATCGTCACTGACGGCCAAAAATCATTGCAAATTAAATATGCAGTGTTCATCTCGCCAAATATTTTTGGCCAATTGGGGAGCGCCTCCCCCCCCCCGCCGCCCCCTTAAATCCGCCCCCGCTTATAGCTGACGGGGACGGGGAGGACTGGGGAAAGAAAAACGTGTTCCGCGAGGGTGGATATCAGAAGGGTTAATAAGCCTCCCCTCCCTCGAAATCGCTGCGAGCATATAAGCACAGCATGGGAATTCCGGGGGCCGAAATTTTTGGAATGTTTCTTTTGGGCCGAAAAGTGGTGAATACGTTTAAAAAACATTGTTTTTGTCAGAATTTCACACGATGCTCCATCAGACGAGCACAGCATCGAAATTCTGAGGGGGGCGTGGACGGGGGTAACACTTTTAAGCCCCCATTTTAGGGCTAAAAATGGTAAGTACGTGTCAAAAACGTCGTTTTTCGGCGTTTCTGGTGATACTCTATCTTTCTAAAGAATTTTAAACATTAAAAAAATCAAACAAGTCGGATAAATTGGACAGAATATTGTCAAAGCACGAGTATATGGTGAAGCGCAGAAACAAAGTTGACTCCTTTGAGCAAGCAGATAGCTAAAAACGTTAGAAAAGCACCTTTTCTACAAACTTTTTTCGAAATTTCAGGAAACTCTTGAAAAATCGCGAATTCTAGCTGAAGGGGGAGGGGTGAAAAAAATTGCTCGGCCGATGAAGGTTTTTCTGGAAGAAGGGCTGAAAACCCCCCCCCACCCAAGCTCTCCTGAGATCATGCATGTGCTCAACCATTCTATAGCATTAAAACTACAAAGTCCCGTATAACATCGAAAAATGAAAAATTCAACAAAAATATAGTCAAAAACGAGTAAATGGTGTGAATTCATTGTTTTTTTGTACGAGACAAAGATTTTTGAGGCTCGTACAAAGATTTTCGGAGTCATCTTTGTACACTGTACAAAGACTTTTTGGGGCAAACTAATAGTAATTTTAACACTTTTTGAGTATTTTTTAGCGAAATTTCGAGAATCTTATGGCGCTTCGCGCCAAATATCATAATTACACTGTATTTAGCTCCAAGCGCGGGCATTAAACACTCCAAAATCTATCTTTAAGCATCTTTGCACAGATTTAAGCATCTTTTACATCTATTTCTACTGTTTTAAAAAGATTTTATGCAGAAAAAAGAACTATTAAACAACTTTGCGCTGTTTTCTGCCGTTTGAAGATAAAACTGACTCTTTTATCTTTGCGTTGCATTAAATTCATAAGCAAATTGGCGTCTACTATGAGATTTACTCAGCACATTGCAATCGCTTTATTACTTTATTGTGTAAGACGAGTTATTTTAACATACTGAGTCGAATTTTATGTGTAATTTCAACCTAAGACCATACATGATCTTGGGGGAGGGAGTTTGGGGGTTTCACCCCCACAGAATCATTCCCACCCCCCCCCCGCAAAAAATTTTTCACCCCTCCCCCAGATTTGGCGATTTTTCGAAAGTTTCCTGAACTTACCTGAAAATTGGTAGAAAAAGTGTCTTTTTAAGGGTTTTGGCTATCTATTTGCTCAAAATTGCCAAATTTTCGGCGCTTCGCGCCATATATTCATGTTTTAAGCGATATATTGGTCAATTTATTCGACTTTTTTCGAAATTTTTTTCATGATTTTATGCTCTAGAAGGATAGAGCATCGTCAGAAACGCCAAAAAACAATGTTTTTTAACGCGTACCGGCCATTTCTGGGCCCAAAAAGGCACTTTAGGTTTTCACCCCCCCCCAGAATTCCAATGCTGTGCATGTATGCCTAAGACTCATTAAAATTTTGGCGTTACGGGCCGAAGTAGTATAACCGGCTGAATTTAGGACAAAGTTACACCTTTTTGCGAAGCTAGCGGGTCACGGATAACAATCTATTAGTATGTAAAAATGTGTACATTCAATAGCATATATATACGTTATATGTACAAAAAAAATTTCGCTCGTACAAAGACTTTTTCCGGAGATCTTTGTACATACGTGTACAAAGAGGCTCGTACAAAAAAACAGTGCTGTGAATTGCCGGAAATTTGACACTTTTGAGTAAATAGATAGCTAAACACGCTTGATATAGAACCTTTTCTGCGAGTGTTAAAGGAGACCTTTAGAAAATCGTGAATTCTAGGGAAGTGAAAACTTCTCTAGGATCAGTGTGAAAACCCATTCAAACCTCCTCTCGCAACATGATGTACGACAGCGTAGCTGCGAACCCACAGAATCGTCCAATTTCGAAAAAAATCGTGAAAATTTGCTTTTTAAAGCGTTTTAGCAAACTTTTAACCCGTAAGCAAAGTTTTGTTATGTATAATGTCCGTTTGTACATGTATATACAAAGATGGTTTCCAGAAGACTTTGTACATTTTCAACACACAAACTTTCGGGTACTCTAAAATGGTACAGTAGCGATTTAGTGAGGGTAAAAACAGAGTTTTTCAACTTTTGGTAGTGTATTTAAGCCAATTTCTGGGTCTCTGGGGGAAAATCCGCTAAGAATCGTATTAAAATGGCGCGAAGCGCCAGAAAATGTCACATTACTTCTTTCGGAATGCAATTTTAGCCATTAAAAAGATACATATAACACACGATTACTCATTTCGACGTAAAACGCGGAAAATTTCTACGAATTTCAGACGTTATTTTTGCAATTTTTGTCTTCCCAAAAATCTTCATACATGTACAAAGGCGGTCCCCAAAAGTCGTTGTACATCGGGAAAAATCATTTGCCGACTACAAAAACAAAACCGTGCCCGTAAGTGTCAGATTTTCGGGGCTTCGTGACATATACCCATTTTTTAATAATATTTTGTTTAATATACTCGAACTTTTTTCAAATATTTTTTCGAAATTTTTCTCATATATTTCTAAATTCTCATTGTCCGGAACGTCAAAAAATAATGTTTTTGACGTGCGCCCATCGATTTTTAGCCCAAAAGAAGGAACTTTTTAGAAATTTTTCGGCGAGCGCCCCTCCCTAAATTCCTAGGCCATGGTTGGGAATGTGTCTCTAACTTTTGTAAGTTTCAGTATGTTTTACAAAGGATCACCATGGAAAAAATTGTTGGTTCAGCAAGCGAAAGTGAGAGACCGCCATAACATGTTTAGCATATATACTTCTGGGCTAATAAGCCCAACCATAGGTGGGCGGCACCAAATTTCTGGGGGTGCATGATTTTTCAAAGGTCAAAAAATGCCCTAAAAAATGGTAGTATGGCGAAAAACAGCATTTTTCAACGTTTCTCATCGAGCACTATCCATTGGCATTTAAAAATTGCAAAAAAACAGAAAAATTTTTCAAAATTTGAATTCTGGGGGTATTTTAGTTTCTGGGGGTGCTTAGCCCCACAAACTCCCCCTTCCCCTTTACGCCCGGGTATGAGCCCAACTGATTGAATGTTTTGTAATATTTTGTTCTCCCATACTGCCCGAGTTTGAATGAGAATGGTAAATGACGCCAAAAAAGAATTCGGAGCTGGGCTTTTAAATAATCATTTTCTTTTTTTATTTTTTAGAGAGGCGCCGAAATATAAATCGCAAATTGAAATTTAAATAAATTTGTAGTTCGAAAATATAAAAATTTTTTAACAAAAACGATAAAACAAAAAAAGCGAATGCTAAAAAATTAGTGTTGCTATTTTTAATCGACAAACGACCAGGGCCATATTTATGGAGCGGCCGCCCCCCCCCCCGACTAGAAAAAGAAACTTTTTAAAAATGAGATAATGTATATACGGAAATTTGGAAAAAATTACCTGTCTTTGATGTAAAATCTTCAATGTTTTTGGCGCGACCAAAAAACGACAGTTTTTATAGGCATTTTTAGCAGAAAGAAAATTTTTTCAAAAAAGTTTGAATTCTGCAGTCCTACTGGATAGAGCATGTCGAAAAACGTGGAAAAATGAGGTTTTTACGAGCTATCCCGACGAATTTTCCCAGAAACAGACAAATTTAAATTGGGTCCGCCCCATACGTGAGCAGCAAGAAAATTCTGGGGGGGTGCAAGATTGTTCAAAGGTCAAAAATTGCCTCAAAAATGGTGGTATGCCAAAAAACACCATTTTTCCACGTTTCTCATCGAGCATTATCCATTGGCATCAAAAAATTGCGAAAAAAACGAAAAAAAATTTTAAAAACTGAATTCTGGGGAGTATTTTGATTTCTGGGGGATATTTTGGTTTCTCGGGGGGGGGGATGCATAACCCCCCACGCCCAGGTGTGGTCCCCCCCTCGGCCGAATCCTGTATACGGGCCAAGGCACAATTATAGTGAAATTTTGGGCATTATCTCAAAATTCCGATGAATCATCGTATGTATCTGAGTAATATATAGTACGCGGTAAAAATTTCAAGTAAGTCAAAAATTCGGGAATGCATAATTAAGTAAATAGATGAATTTTAAAATTCGAGCATTAAATTAACAATAAAATAATTAATCCAAATGAATAAAAATTCGAATAGCCATCAACAAATTATTTCAAAACTTTATTTTTACAAAAATCAAAATTTTTCAGCCATGCTTGTTTGATATATTTTGGGTACCAACCAATCATACATGCACAATATGGGAATTCTGGGGGGGGTGAAAACCTAAAGTGCCTTTTTTTGGGCCCAAAAATGGCCGGTACGCGTTAAAAACATCGTTTTTGGCGTTTCTGACGATACTCTATCCTTCTAGAGCATGAAATCATGAAAAAAATTTCGAAAAAAGTCGAATAAATTGACCAATATATCGCGTAAAACATGAATATATGGCGCGAAGCGCCGAAAATTTGGCGATTTTGAGCAAATAGATAGCCAAAAACCCTTAAAAAGACACTTTTCCTAACAATTTTCAGGTAAGTTTAGGAAACTTTTTGAAAAATCGCCAATTCTGGGGGGTGAAAAATTTTTTGCGGGGGGGGGGGTGTGAAAAATGATTCTGTGGGGGTGAAACCCCCCGAACCCTGCCCATTATTACCATTAATTTGTTAATAAGTTTAAAAGATCTCCTTCTGCGTTTTATTACAGCCTCTGAGATCGCGCTTTTAATAATACAACGAAGAAGTAAATGTTTTAGGGGTCGATTACGGAAAACAGAATCGAATGGCTTTTTATTTACATACATTCATCGATTTTGATCAAACAAACAAAAACATTGAAAAATAAATTCTTTTTTGATCGAATCTTTATCATTTTTTTTAATTAAAAAAATCCCCGAATTTTATTAACAATTAGAGCAAATACCAGCTAGGCAAAAAAAAATTAACGCGAGTTTTTCTTTATAGTGCCCCGCGGCATCGGGGACATCGAATACGCCTATTGTCTCAAAATTTCGGCATATGGGGCATACATGAGGACGGGAGTTTGGGTATAAGTTGCAGTGGCGTGACCGTTGGGGGTATGGGGGACTAGTCTCTGTCGGGATAGGGGGGTGGCGGGGCGCAGTGTTTTTTTGCACAAGGTCCGTGTGTACATGTCTTTATACATTTTGTACACGCAAATTTTTGGGTACTATAATACGGTACAGTAGCGATTTTAGTGTGGTAAAAATGGAGTTGTCCGACTTTTGGTAGTGTATTTTAGCTAATTTCTAGGTCTCTTAGAGCAAAAATCACTAAGAACCGTCTTAAAACGGCGCGAAGCGCCAGAAAATTTGACATTTTTCCTTTTGAAATACAATATCTGCCATTAAAAACATATATAGAACACACAATTACTCATTTCGGCGCGAAGCGCGAAAATTATTGCGAATTTGAGATCTTTTTTTGCAATTTTTGTCTTCCAAGAAATCTTTGTACATCTACAAAGACGGTCCCGAAGAGTCGTTGTAAATCGGGAAAAATCTTTGCCGACTACAAAAAACCGTGGTGAGCGGAGGCCAAAATTTTCCTAAAACTGCTTACGTCCAAAAATCCGTACATTATCAGTAAATTAAAGTACCGTTTTTGCTATCGTTTTGTAGGCTGAATAAATTCTGATGCAAAAAAAGTCGAAAATTTTCGAAATTTTGCAATATTTTTTTGGAGAAAAAACACCAAAATTAACGCAGAAATCGACAGAAATCGCCGAAAAAACAAGAGACAAATCATTGTAAGAGCTACAAAATTATTGTTCCGTACATAAACTACTCTTCTGACGTAAATTTGTGTTTTTTACAGCTCCATGAGCATCAGTAAATGCCATTATTCGAATATTGTCTCGGCGCGGAGCGCCGGTAAAATTCGAAAAATTATGATGAAAATGACCAAAATCATCAAAAAATACAAATCTAGTCTTCATTGCGCCCACCCATGCACATAGGTGGGGGGGGAGGTATTACCTCTGAGGGGTCAGCCAGACCGGTACTGTCCGGCGATATTGAGCAAACAGGTCTTGTTCTGCATCATTTTTGACATCAAAATCAGTGAAAATGTCAAAAATTTTTCCAGCGCTTCGCGCCAGATTAGTACTTTTAAGTACTTTTTACTCAAAAAGCGCCTCAAAATTGATAAATTTTCGCATTTTTTAGTGTTAAAAGTGATATAATGCGGTCAAAATGGACTAAAAATGCTTTTAAAATGTGTTATTAACACGAAAAAACGTTTTATAGGCTCTTTTGACCATTTTGATCATTAAAACAGCAAAAAAATCGTGAACATTAAATTTACTGTTTTAGATTTTTAGCATTTCACCCCCCGCCGACCCTATGAATTTTGTGCACCCACAATAGCGCCCAAATATTTTTTGACGACAGGGAGGGGGGCCGCCCGCTCTTGAATCCGCCAGTGCTAGTCTCCTACCAGAAATTTTGAAAGTAAGAGTATTTTTTACGACGGTCCCCAAAGAAAAGGAGAGAAAATTTTTCTTAAAGATCATCCGAAAGAGCCGGTTGAATACATTTTAGCGCCAAAATCCGAATTAATTAGCGCCACTTTTTCGGGCGCTTCGCGCCGCTATTTATTTACATACAGCACGTTATTCCGGATACAGGTCGAATAATGCTAAGTTTGTAATTTTTTAAGCGCGTAGATCTCGCTGTGAGTAGCTCGAAAACACCATTATTTTTACTAATCTAAGAGTAGCTGTTCAGATATTGACTCAAAAATATCCGTCTCCCCCAAATTCGGGGGGCGGCTACGCCTCGATAAGTGACCACCAAATTCGATTTCCAAAAATTATATCCGGGCTCGATTCTGCCGAAAAATTGTTCAACTCGTGCTGCATTACATGCTTGTACAGTGCAAAATAATTTTGGAGCGGATCGTGAAAAATTTGCCACATATTCAGTATATTTATATTAAAACTTGAACTCTATGGAATAAGCAAAGTTGGCGAAAACAATATTATAACTCGTGGCGCAGAAGCGGCCGGAAATATTAAGTTTTAGCTCAAAGGTAAGCTAAAACTTATTCTGGCGGGCGGTATTCAAATGCGCTACAAGAAATTTCGAATTTTTTTTCAGGACATCTGTAAAAACATACTGCAGCATTTCCGAAATTCTGAGGGACTAGTCCCCCTGCGCCCCGCAGATATTTGCGTAGGGGAAGGACGCGGGTTAAGTTCGTACATGCATGCAGCATTGGAATTTCAGGGAATCAGGCCCAAAAAATTTCAGAAAATGTCTTTTTTGGTCTAAAAAACGGCTAGTGACACGCGTCAAAAACACTATTTTTAAACGTTCCGACGATGCTTGTTCTTTTTGAATATGTTAAAGCATAAAAGTTTAGAAAAATTTGAAAAAAATTGTGGAAAAACACAAAATGTGGTCAAAAAAATGTGCACATGGCATAGCGCCGAAAATTCGAGGCTTCTGAGCCCAAAAATGGAGCTAAAAACGCTTTAAAAAGCACATTTTCTAGACTTTTCACAAAAAATCGACAATTGAGCGGGTCACAGCCATTTTGCGAGTGGCCAGAAGCCATTCCCAGGAGGGTCAAATCCACCTCAAATCCCTATAATCGAAACCTCGTAAGCCTGGAGAGCCCCAGAATTAAAATTTTGGCGTTTTTTGCGTTATTTATGATTTCGCAACGATACACGCACTCATTCAGTTGTTGCTAGTGTATGGTCTCGACTAAATATATTCGTGGAGGGCTATTGGCTTGCACCCCCAGTAGTTGAACCCCCGAAGATTACTGTAGACCCCCAGAATTCTATTTTAGTAATATCTTTGACGATACATCATGAATACGTCACTATTTTCGGGCACTCCGAGCAGAATTATTTAAGTATTACTTTTCTTTGCGTTGAGCATGAAAAATGGGTTCAAGATATTTTCGGCCGGACCAAACTTGAGTATAAAGTCGAGAAATCATTCGCGTGGCCATTTTACACAAACGGCATAATTTTTGAATATGATGGAACTCGGCTTAATTTTTTAAAATGTCCTTTACTTTTTTCTTCCACAAAACGTACAAATAGCTTGCTGAGAACTACTAAAAACGCCCTCATTTTTCAACATCCACAGCAACAAGTATATAGTCGTTGAGATACCGACTTCAAAAGCTACAGCCCCCTTAAATTCAGAAGGCTAGTATAGGTGCTTGGCTTTCTGTCAGCGGCCACCATAATGGGCAGCGCCAAAATTCTGCAGGGGAGCTGCAAGATTTTTCAAAAGGTCAAAAATGGCCTTAAAATAGTGGTATAGCGAAAAACACCACTTTTCAACGTTTCTCATCGAGCAAAAAATAGCTGTGGGTGGGAATGGGGAGCCGGTCCGGACTCCCCCCCCAAATTAGTCAGGAAATACCGGGAAAAATAGGACTTTTCACGCGTTGTTTTGTGCTATTTTTTTGGCTTGGACCCCCCAAGATTAGTGTTGGTCCCCCCAAGACAGGAGAACCAAAAATATTGCGAAAAAACAAAAAAATTTCAAAACTTGAATTCTGGGGGGTATTTTGGCAATCTCGAGTGGTGCATACCCCCTAACCCCCCCCCCTACCACGCCCAGGAATGCAGCTGTCCCTTCCAAAAAAATTGGACTAGTACGGTTCAATTAGCTTACACGTAACCCATGAGCCAACTGTGGTACGCCGTGAGAGGAGGATAATCGAGGCCCCAGTATTGTAAATCGTTATTGGTTCGTATTTTTCGTACCTGACTGCATGATTTTTATCCAGAAAACCGTGCTAAGGGGGCTTTACGGTCCCTTAATCAAACTTTGAGACGAATCAAAAGCGGTCCGAACATCAGTGCACACGGTTAGAAGCCTTCTAGGAGGGGGGGTAGACGCGAGCTTCCTTGAGGGCTCAGAATGAGTAATTTTGTTATTTGACGTCATAAATTTCCGACACTGAATTTCGCTCTGTCTTCATTCTGCTTAAATCTGTATGGGCTAAATTTGCAAAGCAGACAAATAGCGCTAAGGGCAATAGAATGATCTGTGGCATCTGAAATATACAAAAAAGAAAAACGTCCAGGGGCGGATTTACGGGGGCGGGGATGGCGGCCGCCCCCACCCCGTTGGCCCAAAATAGTCCGCAAAATTGAGGATTTTTGAGCAATTTTCGGGTTAAAACGGATAATTTTTTGGCCCAAGTCAGGTTGCCTTTGGACCAAGTCGGGGTTTCCGGTCCAAGTCGGGGTTTCGGCCCAGGGTGGGGGTCCCGCCCCCTTAGAGGGTACTACCCCCCATCAGGAAAATCTCGGGATCCGCTACTGAAAACGACCATACGAATGAATTTTAACAGTAGCAATAAGTTTTGGTCCGGAAATGGCTCGAGGGCATGCTGCTTTTCTAAAGTAATGCTAGGGGGTGGGATGCGCCCCTCATACCTCCCAGTGTGCATGTGCGAGTCCAAAAGGAATTCCGGGAAGCAAAGGAAAATGCTAAGTATGGACAGGCTTGCAGGGAACCGGAATTAAACCGTGCATTACAATCAGAATCGTATTTTATAAATAAGAAAAGCTCTAAATTTTAGGAAGCTAGGATAAATAGCCGTTTTACGAGTGGTTGACGGAGCCCCAATTCGACAAAAAATTGCAACCTAACGAAAGCCTAAAAAACGGCAAGTTCTAGCCCAAAATCGGGGAGGGCGAGAATGGGACGAAATTACGGTCTCCGAACATAACAGTCAAGTATCTGCGTGAGTGATATACTCATAGGGCGTCATGAAAAATTCTGAAGCACATTTGGATGATTGGCCAAAATAGATTTTAGCATACATTCGACCTAACATGCCTTCAGAAATTTCTCGGGGGCGCTGCGCGCTAAATCATTGTTTCTATAAATTTTGTCTCAATAAACAAGCCTACTTCGATTAAATATAGTAAAATGTAAAAATGTCTCAAGCAGCTCCATGCGGGATAATATATTTTCCGTACAGCTTTTTGTTGCAATGTATCAGTCAAAATTGAAAACGAAACGGAAGTCAAATGTTTCAGCGGCGTCGTGCTTTGGATATAATAATAAGAAATCATCTGCGCGGCCATTCTATATAGAACATTATACATACTGTTTGAATATGATCAGGCGCGTAGCTGGCCGTCCTTCTTCGAGGGGGACCAACATTAGTGATTTGGGGGACTAAGCCCAAAAGCAGCACAAAATAACGTGTAAAAGTCCCATTTTTCCGATTTTTCTTGAATTTTGGGGGTCCAACCCCCCAGAGAGACGTGCCTGACTGCGATTAGAATTAGGACAACTATTCAATTTTGCAGAACTTCAATAAGAAACGCTCAAAACTACCTACCATCATTTTCGTCTTAGTTGCTAGCATACTGATTCTCACAGTGAAGAAGCCCCCTCAAATCGAGAGAAGCCAGCTACGAACCTCGGAACGCAGAAGGGTCTGGCACGGCACGTACAATGGAGGGCAAGGGGTATGCTCCACCACACCGTTTGATGAGCATACCCCCTCAGGCTATTTTGAAACAAAAACTGGTCGCTTGAACCACTAAAAAGCGTCAAATGACGGCTAGGAGTGTAATCTTGAGCACATATACTTATTTTTCGGGCAAGTAGGCTGTTCAATCGTCGTTCATCCTGATACTTTTCTTACATTGTATTATTGCATGTTTAATGCTAAAAGTCATTCCATTGCCCCTATCGTTAGTGCATTCGCGAAAATTTCAACCATAAACATTCATGAAAAATAAAAAACGAAGAATTTGGAGCAAAAAATTTGACGTTGAATAGGTGAAAACATTACTCATTTACCCCCCCCATCCAGAAAAGTCGGTTCTCGGTTTTCTACAGCTTTGCTGCCTAATTTTCTCTAGAAAATTTTCCATTTTTCCATTCTCTTGTATTTAGACCCAGCACACCCCCGCATGCATGTCTGGTTGAGAAAATATGCACATCTTGCAGGGGGATGGGCGGATTTCCCAGCCAAAGTTGTTTGTCTGTAAAGCCCGCAGTCGCTGTGATATTTATGACTCCATTCTTGAAACATTAATTAAATTAACTTTTGGAGGAAATAGTTGAATTTTGCGGCACGCTTTACGGTTTTTGACGTTTTTAAACAAAAACTAAAGGTTCATTCATTCACGTTCCTCCTAAAAATATCCGACTACCCTCTTTCCAAAATTTTAAGCTGATTCAAGTGCGAACCCAATATCCTAAAATTACTGTTTATTTTGCCACTCTCGACGTGTTAACAGCCCAACTTGCCTTTCAACTAATTTTTTGTCATTTTTGTACATTATGACTAAAACTGGTCGCCAGGAACGTAGCTCGCCGTCCTAGTTTTTGGGGGCGGGACCAACACCAAATTTTGGGAAGACTAAGCCCAAACAGCCAAAAATAGCACAAAATAACCTTTAAAAAACCTATTTTTCACAGTTTTTCTGACTTTGGGGGGTCCGAACCTCCCCCCCTCGTCCGACCCCTCCTCTCCCGAAATACGTGCCTGCTGGTCGCTGTATTCTCCACCACCCTCGTATAATAAATGGATCACTCTATCCAAAAATTTGGATCAATTAGGGTGGCCCAAACGTCGAGATATCGGTTTTTGTAAGTTCAAAAATTTTAGAATCTCAAAATTTTAGAATCTCAATTATAATTTTTCTTAACTTTCAAAGATTTTAGTTAAAATTTTGATTCTTTCAAAATTTTAAAAGTTTCAAAAAACTATAGATAAAAATTTATTTTCCATCCGCGGAAAAGGGAGATTTTTGAGGCTATTACAAAATATCATTTTAACCTTTATAACACTAATGTAGAGTTCCCGAGCATAAATAAGTTTTTACGCATTTCTAAGCATTTTCGGCAGAAAAAATTCCGAAAATTCTCGCACTTTCGATTGCGCAATACAAATTAATCATTCGAAGTCCAGCGCTGAGCTCAATTTTTGCGACAAACCGTATTATAATCTATTTTTTCTAAATGAACAAAAAGACAGCGGGAAATTTTCTTTTTTTCTTGTTTTTACTATATTTCATTAAATTTTGCTCCGGTGCTTTCAGTCAGCTTTCGGCCCAGGATTTTATTTGGGGAGGAATCACCGAAATTCTGAACATTTATGTACAGGCACGTTTCTCTGGTGGGGATAGGGGGTTCGGAATCCCCCAACATTCAGGAAAAATCGGAAAAATAGGACTTTTTAAACGTTATTTTGCGATATTTTTGGCTTTTCTTGGCAGTCCCCCAAAGATTTGTGTTGGTCCCCCAAAAATAGGACGGCCAGCTACGTGCCTGTATGTAAATTGATTGTGCGATTGGAAGCAGTTTTTAATAATTCCACGATATTTTTCTATCTGCTTTTCAATTTTTGAAACATTTCTGCAACTTTTGCTTATAAAAATATAAAATAAAATAAACTGCCAAAAATTTTGTACTTTTTATAATTCCAAATCGCCGCATTTCTTAGGACAAACAATGACAAAAAGGGTCGGCTGAATATTTTTAAAATCCGGAAATTTTCGACCTAGTATCTTTATTCTTATTACTTGCAATGTAGCTTTCTGGGGACACAAAGCACACATGGGCGTAGGGGTTTGGGGGTATGCACCCCCACCAGAAGTTGAATAACCACCCCCCCCCCCCCAGAAATCAAAATACCCCCCAGAAAAAATTTTTTTTCTGTTTTTAGCAATTCTTGATGCCATTGGATAGAGCTTGATGAGAAACGTCGAAAAATGGTGTTTTTTGCCATACGACCACTTTTAAGACCATTTTTTGACCTTTAAAAATTTTTTCACTTCCCCCCCCAGAAATTTTTTCACCCCCCCCCCCCCCAGAAATTTTTTCACCCCCCCCCAGAATTTCGGTGCTGCCCACCTATGGACACAAGGTGCGCAAAATTTAGTCTTGCGCAAAATTTTATTAATAAAAATTGCGATAGAGTTTAAATGGTGATTATAATCAAATTAATAGCGTTAAGCGCCGAAAAATTCGAGTATTTCAACGCTAGGAACATGAACAGCATGTACAGGGTGGGCCGAGAAAAATGGGCTAAAACTCGCTTTACACCATAACTTCTTCAATTATGGACATAGAACTTTAGGACCAAGGACGTTAGATAGACAGACGTGTCTTTGTTTCAAGTGCATAAAAACCTTGGCCAGGTGCCAGCGATTCACGCGCTAGGGCGATCTGTTTACATATCACTCGGATATTTTAAACCCCAGAGTTTATGCATGGTCTCTCATTATTGAGCATATAGGTACCCTTTTTTGGCGATATATGCAGTCAGAAATTTAATCAGCACATTGTGTAAACTTATAGAGTAAATGCGCATCCTACTCAGGCACATATCTCTGGGGGGGGGAACGGGGGGGGTTCGAACCCCAAATTTAGAAAAATCGGAAAAATGGGACTTCTTAAACGGATTTTGTGCTATTTTTGGCCTTTATGGGCTTAGTCCCCAAAAAACTGGTGCTGCCCTCCTAAAATAGGACGGCCAGCTACATGCCTGATCCTGATAGGTGTAAACATTTCATGGTATCGTCAAAATAGGGAGAATATTGATCACAGAACGAATGGCACCTTCGGCGTTTAAACAAATTCAAAGTAGTGTGTAAACAATGCGCAGTATCGCCCAAATTGTTGGCAACTGGCCAAAAGTTTTTACATATTTAAAAGAAGAGATCTTCATCTATTAAACGCAATCAGTCAAAACTCTATGTCCATATTAGCTAAAGTTATGACCTGCAACATCGGGGTGCATTTTTTGACCAAATTTTCAATCTTATACTGCCCTTGATAAAGGCTGCTTACAGTATAACAGTGGCGGATCCAGGATTTCCCTAAGGGGGCGGTACCCCTAAGGGGGCAGAACCCTGACTTGGGCGGAATAATTAGCCGTTTTAACCCAAAAAATCGCTCAAAAATCAATAATTTTGCGCACTATTTTGGGCCAACGGGGGGCGGCCAACCTTCCCGCTCCCCCTAAATCCGCACCTGCAGTATAATATGCCTACTTATCTGGCATTTTTAATACGATTGTATTGCCTTTAAATGTAAGGAGATCTCATACCATGTTTCCAGAGGCAGATTCCACGTGATTTCCATCCAGTGGCGTTGAGCCTCAAAATCACCGTACATTGGGTATTGGCCACTGCCTAAAAATTGTGAATCATAAGAAGCTACGTCGTCATTTAGAAATGGACCTCTCAGGGGCGGATTGAAGGGGCAATGGCAGCCGCCCCCCCCAATTGGCCAAAAATATTTGGCAAGACAAAGAATGGATAGTATGTAAGATGATTTTTGGCCGTCAGTGATCGTAATTTCCCCAACTTTTCCGGATAATACCCATTAACTGGACATTTATCTACCTTCTTTGCGACCTGGAAGTTATTTTTCGCTCATGGAACAGCTTTCAAATTAATTCAAGAGCAGAAACACGCTATTACAGCATAGATTTCTTCTATTTCCGCAGGCGCGTAGCTGGCCGTCCTATTTTGGGGGGACCGACACCAATTTTTGGGGGAGACTGAGCACGAAAAGGCCAAAAATATTGCGAAATAACGTTTAGAAAAACAAGATTTTTCGGATTTTTCTGAATTTTTTCAAGGGGGGTGCGAACAGCCCCCATTCCTACCAGAAATACGTGTTTGTATTTCCAAGCATAACTTTTGAAAAAATTCGACCCACAACGGCGTCAAATGCAACAAATACAGGAAATCGAGCAGTAAATCAAGCACGTAAACGTCCTCCAGCCTAAATTTCACGAATATTTCTGCGCTTCGAGCCGGATTTTCAATAAAATCTAAGAAAGATAATATGTTTTTCGCACAAAATTGTCAAAATTTCAAAATATTTCGAGCAAATATTGTGTCAAACGTGATTTAAAAATAAAAGTAGATAATGTAAAACGCCGAAAAACGCCATTTCACACGTGAATGCAAATTTTTATACCTATTTTTCACAAAGGTTTAGCGGTTTCCGAGACCAACATAATATAAAAGCAATTAACCTAGAGCAAAGCCACACGAAAACATGGGTTCTTTTTATGCAAAGTTGCTAGAATCTGGCGGTCCCTCCAAATGCATTTTGAGAATATCATTGTGAAAAATCAGAAAAATGTCATTTCGGGACACCTCCTAGTAATATTAAACCCTGGGGGAATGGGGTCGGACCCCCCCCGCTAAAATTCAGAAAAATCGAAAAATATGACTTTTTAAACGTCATTTTGTGCTATTCTTGGCCTTTTGGGCTTAGTCCGCAAAAAGTTGGTGTTGGCCCCCAAAATAGGACGGTCAGCTAGGTGCCTGAAAAGATGAATCAGACTTTGTGCAGAATAAAAGTTTTTTGTATTTGCAGGTACAAAAACGTGTAGTTAGTGCTCAGTGAAATGGAAAGTAAGAAGCAAAATCGATGCTACGCTGTCAGATGAGCACGTAGAAAAAAGATGGATCAGCTTTAAAAGAATTTATAATTCAAGTATCACATTTCAGTAAAAGCTAAGCATGTATACACTCGCTGATGATAAAACAGAAAGTGATGAAACCGAAATAATGCTTTTCGATAAATTCGGCGCGAAGCGACAAGAATTTTTGAAAACTTTCATAAAAAATGTTTAAATTTCTATATTTTTCATCAAAAAAAGCCTTTGCGCATTGCGCCAATGTACAAAATGTCCCATTAGCGCAGGACGGGTTTCCTTTGCGCCGCAATAAAAAACAACGATTCACACACACACACACACACACACACACACACACACACACACACACACACACACACACACACACACACACACACACACACACAAAATTAAAATTCAAAACTAAAATTTATTAAAATTTATTTTGTTTAAATTGTAATTTACGAGATAGGGTCGGATTCCACAGATGATGCTGCGGTTCCTCCTCACCATACATGTACAGCGTGGGAATTCTGGGGGGAGGTGGGACAGGCTTAAGCATTTTTTCAAAAGTGCATTTTTTGGGCTAAAAACGATGGATATACATCAAAAACACTGTTTTTTGACGTTTCATACAATGCTTGCTCTATGAAGAACATAAAAACGTGGAAAAATTCCGTAAAATTTTGAAAATTAGAGTACATTGAACAAAATATGTCAAAAAATGTGTCTATGGCGCGAAACGCCGAAAATTTGAGATTTTTGCGCAAAAATTGGCTAAAACGCTTACGAAGGCACGCTTTTTACAACTTTTACCATTTTTACAAAAATCGATAATTCTGAGGGAGTTGCAGCCATTTTGCGGAAATCAGTTGCCATTCTGAGGGGGGTTTAAGCCCCCCCCAAACCTCCTACCCAATAACACGTCTGCTCCTCACATAGAAGGTCGGGGTGTGCAACCCCTAAGGATTGATACAGGCAGTTTCACTCAGGCAGTTTCAAGCTCAAAGAGCAATCTGAAAATTTTTCCGGCAATTTGCGCTGGATTAAGAACTGACGTCCTCCTTACACAAAAAGTGGCCAAAATCGTGTCAAAATGTTCTAAGAATTAAATTATTTCGGCAGGATTGATAAATTCCTACCTTTTTATCTTCAAAAGTGCTGAAATGCAGCCAACATTAACTAAAAACGCTGAATTAAATCTAAGCTATAAATTACATATTATCAAATTAACTAGTCTTGATTTCTAGCATTTAGGCTCAACTACCGCCTCTTACTTTGTGCATCTTTGGATAATGTCATGACCTCTGTTTTTTATTTAACCTTTTCTAATTCAAGCCTCCGGGAGCACCCCTGCTTTACCCATCTATGCAAATAATCTTGGCCTAATTAGGTATCCTGATAATTTTTTAATCGAAATCGTCCGGATTATCTAGATTTTCGTCAATGTAAACGGAAAACATTCGTTAAGCTCTCAGACCAGGCTCCAAATTCGTGAGGCAGTGAATAGTGTACGAGGCATCGAATATAATCAACACGCTTATTACCCGAATATGGACCAACACTAACTGCCCATCGGAATAATAAAGACAACACAAGGACGATAATTATTGCAACATTTGTATACGAATTGCCAACAGCATCTTCCACTCTTCGGCATTTCTTCATTTTACGCTATATTTTAGCTGCCTTAAGAATATAGGTATACAAAACATGTATACAGGGTGCTCGAAAAAGGTGCGCGAAAGATCGAGCATAACCTTTGCACTTCATGCTGTATCTAGCAATGTGCAGTTTTTCAGTGCATTGGCTAAATTGGCTATCTACTCTACAGTAGCAGTGAAAATTTTCCTTGCATAATCTCTACTGTTAATTTAGCTGTACCTTTGTGTTTATGCCTATCACTACATTTCGACATAAAAACATTAAAAATAAGGAGCAAATTAACACAATTTGGTAACATATAACATCAGAAGTACCGCACATGACGCGCATACGGTCTTTCGCAATACATTCACAAACTAAACTAGTATTGCATTGAAAATTCGAGTAACATTTGTTCAACTGGTTCTTGAAAGATATCGTTTTACTGAAGCCTGGTCATATTGTGCGACAAGAAAGTCGATTTAGTGTAAAAATTTTATGGAAAAATTTCTCAAGCAAATTTAACTACTCCACTGCTGAGTACTATTAACTTTACCTATTCGCTGCATTGAATCGGAAAGCTCTAGAAGCAATGAGTTAAAGAAGCAAAAGAACAAAACGTATGAGGATCGTTTTAGCGTTCGCAATTTTTGCGCTCAATATAGTCATGTTTATTTCATGGAAGCTGGTCTACGAATCAACAAAGCTTATAATACGAAATTTGTAATCACAGTACCTGAGCGATGTGCCGTTCATTACATTACACAAGTCAATGAACTGTTATTTACACATTAAATCTAGAATTCACTCAACGATTAATGCGTGTCTATTTTAAAACTCTGAAACGACTGACCCAGTTAGACGCGCCTTGTTCAAAAGGCAATCAAGCTCATGTTTCGAAAATTCGATTATGCATACTAATGATGTTTGTCAACACTAGTAGAAACACCGCATGTTGCCAGCTGAAGCCTTTTAAAACTCGTGCGCAATCCAAGGCGCGCCGTTTTTTCTTGGACTACCATGTAAATCTATGCTACTACTTTTACTCGGGCACATAGTTTTAGGGATAGAGGCGGACTGATTTAGCCACCCCCTAATTGTGGAAGTATAAGTATTTTCCGAGGAAGAATTGAATTCGGACTCGAGGCTCGGACAACCGGGTAAAATCGGACAATAATAGCGGAACAATAGATTCAGATGATTTCGTCTACCCTGCTGAACAAACGTTTTTTCCCAGCGATTTGGTTGACATTATAGACCAGACCCAAAAATTTTTTCCACTTTTTCCAACCTTTTTCCACCTTATTTTTAAAGGTCCAAAAGCATTAAAAATAGAGCACCTGGGATGAAGAATCAGTGTTTTTTAAATCATAAAATCCTATGTACACATGCAATAGCGGTGTTTGATACACCTTTGTGCAAAAATTTCGCGCTCTACAAGAAATATCACGATCAGTATACGTTATTTCTGTTTAAACTTTAATTTCCTTCCTTCAATAGAGCATTTTAGCCAATTTCGAAGTCGCATTTGACAATTAAAACTATAACTTATCAAATGGCGCGAAGCGCGAAAGTTTGAAATTTTAGCTCTCTAAGACGCATTTTTGCATTACAAAAAACTAGGAGTAAGTTAAGAATATGGTACTTTCGGGATACTATGAAATAAACTTCAGAAGAGCGGATTTTTCGCTCTGGTACTTAGGAAACGCGTTGAAGGAAAGCGCGAAAAAAATATTCATCCGTCTATGATCAATATTACAAAAGCTATGGGTTTCATTAATTAGCCTCTTCTTGACCTACGCAAGCATCTACTCGACCTGAGTATTTGAAGATTCAAACAGCTGAATGCAGAATCACAACATGTATATACCAAATTTACGTCGATATAAGCATCTATACATCGACCTAAGCATCTATACATCAACCTAAGCATCTATACGTTGACCTAAGCATCTATACATCGACCTAAGCATCTATACATCGACCTAAGCATCTATACATTGACCTGAGCGGGAACGACCTCGACCTAAGCAGCTTAAAACACCTTTTCAGATATACTAAGCCTAAGCCTAAGCAAATTAGAAGCAAAAGCTTAGATTTTCCTATATCTTATCAAGTAAAACCGGAAAAACATGCAAAAAAAATAAAAAAATTTTTCGAAGTTTTTTTTTGAAATTTCAAACAGCTTTCCGCGCCTTTTTTCTTTTTTCTCTTTTATTGCCATGCTTCCTTCCATAATTTCAGCCCATATTATTCATTTCTGACAAATGTGTAAGTCCTTGGATCGAGCCGTTTTAATCCGTCCCACCCCACTCAAACACTCAAATCGACAGTTGCCTGCAACTCTGAGAGTATGGCTCAGATTTTCACGAAATTTTTTTCCGCGCTTCAATTTATCATGTTCTACCAGTTTGGCACAAAAATTTTGGCATTCCATATTCGTTTTGCTCCCTTTTCTAAAAATACCATATTCTTAACTTTAGCCCAAAACTAACCAAATCCGTGCAGAAGGTAAGGATTTTCAATCGTAGTGAAGTTCTAGGACCAGATTTTCGATAAAAATGCTGCAATTGGCGAGGCGCGGCTTAAACATTACTAACAAGTAAGAATTGAATCAATTCGGCGCGAGGCGCCGAAAAATTTTTGAAGTTTTACTTCTCCAAAACGCATTTTTAACATTAAAAAAGTTTTCCACGAATGCCAACCAAGCCCAAAAATTTTTTTCTATTTCTTAAAATTTTGGTTGACAAATAGACCAAAAGTGGAAAAAAACGGTGTGCTCAACACAAGTTTATAGTACAGTATATAGCAAAGCCAAAAAAAACAGCAATACTTCTAACGTGCTAAAAGCAATGGAGATTATTCGTTAAAGGGCACCAAACCAAGGCGTGATTGACCACTGTGAGACGAGTTCAGTCGCTTGCAAATTTTGTAAATTTTATTAGAAAGCTTGAGACGTATATTTTGCTATCTGCATAAAACACTTATCGTATAACGAGCTACCGTAACTCTTTATTTTTCAGCGTGCGCTGTATGAAACCAATTTTTCATGATTGTGCTGCATTAACCAATGCAATTGTAATGTCTTATTATTACATTTAAATGTAATGATAGGGCGTTACACTATATACATATTCTCTCACATTTATAATAAATCATAAGTGTTTCTCCTGCTTATGTTCTGCCTGAAAGATCAGTCTTTTTTAATTTTATTGCTGGAACAACTTTTGTCACGTCTTAAGACACAATTTCTGAGAATGTCAACCTTCGACAATGGTGAATTGTGATAAGTCAAAAATTAATCATATGTACCTCAGAACAACATATATAGTACAGGTTTTTATTCTAATTATTATGGTGCTATTGATTTGACTTTAAAGCAAAAATTCGTTGTGCAACAGCACACCAAACAATGAAATTTTCCCCATTTTTACAATTTTTCATTACTTTTATTGAAATTCAATTTTCTCCACGAATAATTAATGTCATTCACTTAAACAAATTTCAATCGATAGACGAAAAACTTTTCTATTAGCTGAATGCAAAAAATTTTGATACACATCAATTAACACTTAGCACTGAGGTTTAAACTTAATAAGTATTCGTTAAGAATTACAAAAAAATTAACTTATTTTCGGTTCCTGCGGGTCCATTACAAAGAAAGCAAAAACTTTTGCCCTTTTTACACAGCTTGTACCTTGGACTATGTGTGACATAGAGAATCAATATGAATATTCAAAAATGCATACAAAGTAGCCTACGTGACTTTAACAATCAATTTCCAACTTCAAGAAACCCAAAGTCCACGTGCAAATCGACTAAATCTCATCTTTGATTTATGATAACTACTTTTTTCGCGTTAATCACTTTTCCTAATTTAGCTTACTTGATTGATAAAAGCCGCGCAAGTGTTAATCTGCCTATGTTCAGATTAACCCTTTCCTATTTTCTTAACACTTGCTCACATACGTTTTGTATTGATGTAATTTATTGCTCTAAGTTTTTTTAACTTATTTTTAACGAACCATTTGCGTAAGTCGTGTATTTTTAGGCATTGAGATATTATATAAATACTGAATGCGTTTATGTTATGAGTTCAGTTTTTTTGGTTCTTTTGCACTTAAATTGTGTTCGGGCTTTATTATATTTGATTACTGCTTGTTTAATAAATTAGATATTGAAGATGTTCAAGAGGACTTCAAGTAAGTAATAGATACACTCCTAAACTAGCGTTATCCATGCGTTACATATATACAAAAAAAATTTTATCAAAAAAAGTACCTGGACCACCAAAACAAGCGTCCGATTGACCCAATATACCCAAATTTGCATATAAAAACAGGCATTGCATAAGCATTTTCTCAACAAATACTTTATATCATTCATTAAAACAGCTACCAATTAATCGAGAAAAATATTTCCTATCACCTGAATGCAAAAATTTGTTATACGCATCACTCAATACTTTACACTGAAGTTTAAACTTAGTACATATTCGTTAAAAATTACAAAAAATAATTTAATATTTACGGTTCCTGCGGGTCTCTTACATTAAAAGCAAAATAGTTTGCCTTTTTCACACAGCTTATCCCTTAGTCTAAACGTAAAAAAAATTTTAGTAAAATAAAAGTACCCTGAACTATCAGAACAAGCGTCCGATTGACCCATTATACCCAAATTTGCATATAATAACAAAGCATTGCAATGAGCACTGACTTTTCTCAACTAATAATTAATATCATTCGTTAAAACAGCTACCAATCGATAGAAAAAAATTTCCTCTTAGCTGGATGCAATAAATTGTTATGCACTGCGGTTTAAACTTAATATACATTCGTTAAAAATTACAAAAAATTTTAACATATTCACGGTTCCTGCGGGTCTTTTACATGAAAAACAAAATTTTTTGCCCTTTTTACACCGTTTATCTCATGGTCTAAATATAAAAAAATTTGTCAAAATAAAAGTACCCAGAACTAGCGAAACAAGCGTCCGATTGACCCATTATACCCAAATTCGCATATAAAAACAGTGCATTGCATGAGCACAGACATTACCATTAAGCAAAAAAGTCGTTTTTAGGTAGAGCCAAAGGCTGAATATTTTTGAATAAGGAGGATTTATCCTGAATATTTTGCATGCTGCTTACACTATACATGAGCAGCTCAAAAGTTTGGATGTGTGGGGCCGAAGCCATTTCTAATGGGATAAATCACCAGTTTTCAACAAAAAAAATTGTAAAAAATAGTCTAAAATGGCTTAAAATGTTTCCGTATTTGCAATTTTTCCCGAAAAAATGGGAAAGGTCACGAAATTCGCAGTTTTAGGAATGAGAGACAATCATTCTTGGTAAGGAGTCCTTAAAGCTCCCTGTTGCACGTATACGTTTGTACTATGGCATGCATGCAATGTTCTAATATTGTTACAGTACGCCAAACATTGAAATTTTTATAATTTTTCTCATTTATTTCTAGTCTTTTTCTCATCATATTTTTCAATGAATGAATATCATTCAATCTTTGTTGAGAAAAGAAAAGGAAAGGAAAAGAAAAGGAATGCACTGTTTTTATAAGCAAATTCGGGTATAATGGGTCAATCGGACGCTTGTTTTGATAGTCCAGGGTACTTTTTTTGATGAATTTTTTTGTATTTAGTCCAACGCAGAAGCTGTGTAAAAAGGGCAGAAGTTTTTGCTTTTCATGTAAGGTACCCGCAAGAACCAAAAATCCGTTAAAATTTATTTTGTAATTTTTAACGAATACTTATTATGTTTAAACCGCCGTGTAGAGTGTAAATTGATGTGTATAAAAATTTTTTATTCAGCTGATAGACAATTTTTAATTCTATCGATCGAATAAAAGCAGTTTGAATGAATGATATTAATTATTCGTGGAGAAAATCGAATTTTAATAAAAGTAATGAAAAGATGGGGAAAAATGGCGAAAATTTTAATGTTTGGCATACTGTAGTACAGCGAATTTTTGTTTTCAAGTCACATGAATAGCACCATGATGTTTTGAATAAAAAACTGTGTCATACATGTTGTTCTGAGATATGATTAATTTTTGACTTATCACAAAGTTGGTCGAACTTCTCAGAAATTGTGTCTTAAACCGCATATCCAGCTTATATTTTTGCCATGTACATATTTTCTACGGCCATTATAGTGGCTATTATCTCGCCTCTGGATTTTTCATATGATATTAGCCGACACTATTTTTTGTACGAGCTTCTTTGTGCATATACAAAGATCTCTGAAAAAGTCTTTGTAGGAGCAAACAAATTCTTGTTGATATAATATACAAATATATTATTAAATATACAAATTTTTATACACTACTAGTGTGTGGCCTGCGACCCGCATGCAGTCCTAAATGTGATAATTTTGGCCTAAATTTAGTTGATAATATTAGTTCGGTGCGAAGCGCCGAAATTTTTATGAGCTTCGATTGATTTACATATAAAACTCGACTGAGAATGCTAAAATAACTTGTAGGATCAGAAATATTACAGAAATTGTAACATGCCGATTAAATCTTATAATAAGCACCACTGCGCTTAGAAAAGTACATGCAACATCAGGACAAATTAGTCAATTTTATCTTCCGAGCAGCAAAAAATGCAAAGTTAGTAATTAGGACTTATCTTTGCATAATATGTTTTAAAACAGTAAATAGATACAAAAAATATTTGAATCTGCACAAAGATGCCTAATTACACTAACATTGATTTTGGAGTGTTTAATACCCCTGCTTGAAGCTAAATAAATTATTTTAGGGATATTTTGCGCGAAGCGCCAGAACTTTTTAAATTGCCTGAAAAATACTAAAAAAACGTTGAAATTGCTATCACTTTGCCCCAGAAAGAACATATTTTAACATTGTATTGAGATGGCTCTAAAAATGAATGCACGACCCAAAATCGATTTTTGGCGAAAACCTGCAGTTTTTAGCTTAGGTGCCGTTTCTGCGATTCTCGACCACAAATTGGTGGTAATTCACCCCTCCCATTCCCCCTAAAAATAACCGGAAACCATACGTATAACAGGGGGTTTAGGAAAATTCTCCATCCAAAGTTAGACGTCCTCCCCACACCCCCAAAGTCAGAAAATTTTGTCCCACCCTCCCTCATTTTTAACGAAAACTTGAGCTTTTCGGCTATTTTTAGGTGTTTTTGTCACTTATGGCCAAAAATCAGAGCCCCTTTATCCCCCCACATATATATAACAGGGATTTGGTCGATACCCCACCATGCTTTCACGCCCAGTACTCCCTCTAAATTCAGAAAACTTTTGACCACCCTCTCCCATTTTTGGCGACAACTTGCGCTTTTTTTGGCTATTTTTTAAATGTTTTTGCCATTTTTGGCCTAAAATTGGAGTCGCTAACCCCCTCCTTCTAATAATGGCCAGGGCACCCTTGTCACAACCTTACCCAAAATTTTCAGCTGTTACATGTATACCGAGGACACCCTCTTCCAAAATTTTGAGACTATTACATGCATGTTTTATAATGATAATTTGCCTATTTACTCTTGCTTACATTCAAAAATACTGTATCATTTCATGCAATTCCAATAGTTAAGTGCACTTTTACTCATAGTAAAAATAAAGTTAAAAAAATCAAAAGGTTTACACCAAAAATCGTCTGATAGTGACTTGAGTCTTGGACCCAGAGGAGGGTAATACCCCTCACCGCTCCCCCTTATGGGAAGGTGTGTCACTTATGTTCTAGTAATCCTCCTTTTACGGAGAGCAGTGCATATAAAAATCAACCTCTACATCCTGCTGGAACTAGAATGAATGCTTAGTGTAAGGTTTTCACAATTGCAGTGTTATAGAAAATCCAAGGTTAAATTTGTAATTCTGCTATTACAGAAAACAGTTTGTAAAAAATTTACATTGTACAATCTGCTTGATCTGAAGTCAAGCTAAACGACTAGTCAATATAAATAAAATTTACAGTCAGTTTACAGTCAAAGTTGTACTTCTGATGTTATGAAGAAATTTTGATATTTCAGAGAAGATAAAAAACCCTAATTTGTGGCAACACGCTGTAACTAAAGTTAATCTCAAGCGTAAACAAACTTACACAACCTTTGAGTACAAAAAATATCTAAATCAGATTCCAATTTCTAATGTTACGCATAAGAAAATGGCACGACACTCTAGTAGCAAAGTTATTTCAAGTGTAAACCACTTTACACTTCGTTCAAGTGCGAACGAATTGTCTAATTCACCCTTTAAGCATAAGCATTCTTAGACTTAAGGTCATCATGTCATGGCCGGTGTCACAGCTTCAAGTGTCCGGCACCTTAAAGTGTCCAGCCGGACACTATAAGGTACCTTAAAGTGTCCGGGTTTACCTTAAAGTGTCCGGGCCACAATAACGTGCTTAAAAGCTAGAAAACACGTATTTCAATATTGGGATAGAGTGGGCATCATACGTAGACGTAAAAGAATAGGGTTTGAAGCCCCAAAATCCAAAGTCTCTCTTAAAATTAGTAGATCCGTAGAATTGAATAATTTAGCGTTTTTTGCAGTTATGCTCCATCTGACTGTCAGAATTTGGCCCACTGCCCGTGTAAAGTAGCACGCTTTTAACAGCCCAAAGTGTTAGGATGGGTTCGCCGACCATTAGGGGAGTGCGCCAACTTCAATTTTTATTCAAAAATTGAAAGAATGCACCTAAAGTGGCTAGAAATCGCAAGTTTTTGCACAAAATCGGGGAGAGGGGAATAAACAATTTATGTTTATTTATATTTATATTTTTATATTTACGACTTTGATCATGGGAATCTCCACCCCCTTGTTACATGTATGAATGGTAGCATGGTGGGTCATATACAAAATGAAGTATTAGCATGTCTTTTTAGAATCATGAGTGAATGGAACCGTGTGCTGTTTACTTGCCGTTTCATATTAAAACAGAAGACTGATTAGTTTATATTTGGCTAAATCATAGTATTATGCTACTCAATTTGAATACTGTTTGCTGCGTATTTTAACAATTTTTTATGAACACTGTAGCATCATAAGTAATCAATTATTAACGCGATAAAACTATAAACAGTAACATCATCCACTGCATAAATCTTATTCTTCGTAATGTATCGGCTTGCTTGTATTTATGTACCTCAATATATTGTACAAGGTACGTATACGTACATGCATACTTACTTAATTGTACAGCGAGTGAAATGCGTGGGCGTATATGCATACGTATACTCAGAGTAACCCGGACACTTTAAGGCAGAGCCGTACACTTTAAGATGCCTTAAAGTGTCCGGCCGGACATTTTAAGGTACCTTAAAGCGTCCGGCCGGACACTTTAAGGTACGGACACTTTAAGGTGCGATACCGGCTCAGAATGGAAAATGATAAAGGACAAAACCGTGGCAGAAACGTATTTTTTAACTTAAATAGCGCTTTACACCTACAGAACTAAACTCAATAGACTTTTAAGAAACGCACCCAATGAACCCGTTTTAAACGTTCATGTTTACCTTATTCAGAAATTTTGATTTATAACTGTTGAAAGCATTTTTTTGGGTTTCTCAGTGTGCTGATTCTGAATTGACGCTCAGAAAAAAACTTCCCGCGCTTAAAAGTCCTGTCTCCAGTTAGGAAGTTCCGCGAGAAATTTACTCACGCGTTGCGTTAGCATGTTTTTATCTGTCAAATGCATGTCGTCTCAAAATTTTATGTCAAGCTTAGCTCAAGTTGTGATACATTATTTGGGTGTAGCCTTTTTTGGCCCACCCTTAGGTACTATGCACTACGCGTTTCCTAAGATGCGAGTAAATGACAATCGATAGGCCAAGGCGATTCCCATTACTGTTGAAGTAGTACATTGAGCAACTCATTAAACGCTCGCTTCAAGAAGGCAAATTATAAAACTCGATTACATATTCGCCATTGATTTTGCGAGCCTATTTTAGGCTGAAAAATGCATTTAGAACGATAAGGCCGCATTTGCACTAAAAAATAGTCTTTTTGTCGCGTGAACGAATTTAGGGCGTCTATAACGGTAAATGTATCGGGGAAACATCGGCTTAATCGCCTTGCATTAAATGCCATTAAATCTCTAACCACAAAATCTCCCCGTTGGACGAAGAAAATATCATTCTTACCCATCGTCGTAGTTGTGAAGTCGTTTACGAACAGTTTCAGAGATTACCTATAACTACAGCATTCAACCATTTACTAGTATCGCCAAAAACATCATTCAATGTTCTTAAATTATTCTGAGCTTAAGCTAAAGACGTATGCTGTAAAAAATAGCGACTATCAAAATTTCGTTAATCCCGTGCGCGAGCTTTTGCGCAAAAGCCAATCAGGATCAGCAAAAACGCGGCTCCGTGGGATGTGAACTCTTTTTAAGCTAATTTGGCCAAATTTCGCGCATACCTTAGCCTTGCGTTAATGTCAAAATTTGAATAAGCGTGGTCGTATGCGTGTGCATGCGAAATCGGATTTTACCAAGGCTGCTAAACCAAACTATGATAATAATTCGGCCGATGCAGCGTTTCGAAGCGACGCCTACAAAGTTTAGCGGAAAAATTGGTCATTCGAGGTATACGCCAAATTTTTGTGCCAAATTATTATTAAATGGATGTATCCTTTGATTTCTACGATTCGTTCTGACAAAAAAAACATTAATCCTGCGATTTTGTGGACAGTTTTCCTGCGAAAACTTCGGGACTTTTACGTTGTTTGAAATATGCAAAATTTTGTACAACCGACCATTTATAATATCGACGATGGTTCAGCCAGAAATTACGATCCGAAACGACAGAGAAACGGTGGAAGAAGACGGGGCAATATACGGAATTCTTCTTTTTTTACCGACTGGAATGGAGCTAAATTTAGATGTTGCCTAAATCTTATGCATGTCCGAACAGCTTGCTTCGTCATAGGTGACCAACTAAGCCGTACATTGATCACTTTTTTACACAGTGAAAAATTTATTATATCTTGAATATTTAATAGACAGACAAGCAATCGCTCCATTGAAAGTTCAGTCTCCGCCCCCTTCTGCTCGCTGAAATGTATTTAGGGAACTGATTCGTCTCAAAATTTTAAATATTCAATGAGCTTTACGAGCTGAAGCGTGAAATGAATAAAAGTGCGTAGGAATGAGGAATCTGGAAATCTCATTTATTTATCTGAAAAGTTTATTTTTGTGTTTTTTCATTCAGGGAAGACCAAGCAATTAAAATACCGGACTAATCAATTGGAATATCAGGTTATGTAACAATAAGGATCATTATAATACGATCTAAAATAAAAATTAATTAATCATTGGTAGCGCCTTAGCGCCTACCTGTAATATACTTGGGTACCCCCAACATATGCTTATCCCCCTACAGCTAACGGGACACTTCTGTATTGTGCGATTTTTTTCAAAAATAAATTATAAAAAAATTTGATACCGGTGTTTTTTCAAATGAATACCCGGCGTTTAAAGAGCGTGTAAAGTTTTACTCTTTTTTTAATTTTTTTCATATTTTTTTAAAATTTTGGCCGGCTACCAAACTTTCCTAAGTTAGATTTACAATTTGGTTTGTCCGTTTTTTTTCTTAAAATGTATAACGAATCCGACTATAATCTTCTTTACAAGTTGTGGTTGTGTAAGGTTTACACTGAAAATTAACTTCAGTTTTTTAGCAATAGCGGAAGCTCAATTTTTTTTAAAATGTTTTTTGTAACGTGAGAATTACGAATCTGACTGTTTGCTTTCTGTACATCCAGCATTTGTGCAAAGTTTACACTATTTGATGTGTAGAGTTTACACTGCAACTATATTTTACTTCAAGAGCGTTGCAAAACATAGTTTTTCAAAATATGTTCCGTAAGGTCAGGATTATGAATCTGACTGTATGTTTTCTTTACACTCAGTAGTTGTGTAAAGTGTACAGTAAAAATTGACCTTAGTTTCAGAGCATTGCAGACGCATAATTTTTCTTCAAAATGTTCATGTAATGTCAAGATAACGAATCTGAGTGTAAGTGTTCTTTGCACCCAGTATTTGCGTACTGTTTATGCTGAAAACATTTGATCTGTTTAAATAAGGTATGGTTGTCTTCTTTAAAAATGATTATACTGACATTGGAACAATATTGTTTTCCGCGTTCTTGGACTGCTGCCATTTGTTGGCATGTTACCCTTTGTGTTTACCGATTGATTTACTGGGAACGTGCCAATTAAAATTAGGGTACTAGCAAGTTAAATTGCTCCGATGGGACAAAAAAGACGAACATACTTGGGATTATGGATTATTAAGGATGTAGAGCAAAAAAATCGAAGTATATTCTGCGGCCTTGAAAAAAGTAACAAACTTTGAATAATTTTCAATGCTTCACACAGGATTGTATAGGCATAATCTAAAATTTATACTTTTTATAAATTGCTTGCAAGTTGCAACAAGCGTCCGTATTTTGATTCATAGAAAACTAACTAAAATTGCATATAAAGGTGTTTTGTTTTATTTTGGTATCATGAGCATTATAGCACGTAAACCAAGCGTGAATTGATCAGTGCACACAGTCGTTGCGGGCATACAAGTGTACCTACATGTAGTCTGTTTGACGTGAGCTTACGCCTTTCCTACTGCCTTAAACTAACCATTGCTTAGATTGTCTTGAATGCATCAATGTTTGCTATTTCGTTCAATTGGCTAGCAGAGTCGTTTTTTCATCTACTTTCCCACAGGTAATGTATAGCCATATGTGGGCAGCACCAAAATTCTGGGCAAGGGTGTGTGCAAGATTTTTCAAACGTCAAAAATAGCCTTCAAAATGGCGGTATGGCGAAAAAACACCATTTTTCAACGTTCCTCATCGAGCACTATCCATTGGCATCAAAAAATTGCGAAAAAGAAAAGATTCAAAAAAAGTTCAAAAGTTGAATTCTAGGGGGCATTTGGGTTTTTGGGGCGGGGGTATTTTGGTTTCTCGGGGAGCGCATACCCCCAAACTCCCCCCTCGCCCAGGTGTGTGCATAGCTAGCTTGTCGCTTTTTAATCGTTTTTCGATTCAATAGTTTATTTCAATCTGCAGGCCACAGAATATACTTCGACTTTTCGCGTTGCTTAGATAGAGTCTGATTTTTGACAGGCGTTGCGGGTTGAGGCATATAGGAGTAGGTTCTGCCTATCCCCTCTTTATACATCCTTTATAATCCATAATCCCAAGTATATTCGTCTTTGCAGTATTTTTTCTGCTAGTTAATGTATTGATGATATTAATTAATATTAATATTAATCTATAACAATTAATAATATTAATATTAATAATATTAATATTATTAATTATTATTAAGTTAATTAATGAAGGATAAATCGATAAATAAATACAGGATATAGGCAAGGATAAATGATACGATTGTGAATCATTTAAAATTCGATATAGATTAACAAGTACTCGTAGTTTGTTCTTACAAATTTTCTCATCATTTTCACGTGTAAAAAATATGCATCCTTGCTTTTTCATATGAATCTATAAATGCAAATTTGCATGTGTTTTGATTAGAGGTAGCTTACGTACGACATACTTATGACTAAACGTGCGCATTAGCAGAGAGTTTCTCAACAAATCTGGGGGTGTCAAAAGCTGGCATAAATTTGAAATGGCGTTGAAACGATGTTAATATGCTGTTGCTAGTCAATTTGAAGGTATTTTGGAGAAAGTCTTAATTTTCATCGGTTTTTAGCCTTCATTTTATCTCATTTTTCTCAGTGAAATTACCATATTTTCATTCTTTGTGTTAGACTGCCAAACTCCTTCTCTGCATTCCCCACGTGCATATCTGATTTTGACCACAGATGCACAGCATAAGACTGTGTCAATGGCGGGATTATGGGGTCTAAAGAGATTCAAAAGTCTAAAAAATGCTAAATGATTGGACGGTATGAGAAGAGAATAGCATTTCCTAGACATCCACACACACACCTGTGCGTGGGGGGTTTGGGGGTATGCTACCCTCCCTCCCGAGAAACCAAAATACCCCCCAGAAATCAAAATACCCCCCATAATTTAATGTTTGAAAATTTTTTTAGTTTTTCTCACAATTTTTTGATGCCAATGGATAGTACTTGATGAGAAACGTCGAAAAATGGTGTTTTTACGCCATACCACCATTTTTAAGGCCATTTTTTTACCTTTGAAAAATCTTGCACACCCCCCCCCACCAGAATTTTCTTGCTGCCAACGTATGCTCCCACACCGAGCGCAGCACGGCCCGTCGAAAAGGGATTAAGTGTTTATGGAGAGGGTGAACTGACATGTTTCGGAATTAAAATGCCATAAAAATCAAAAGTGACTTCAAAATAGCATCAGTACCTATATTTATAGCTGACAATTCTAGTCGATCTCAAGGGCTTTTAGAAACACAAATTCAAATTTCCTCCTTTTTTGAGTTGAAATTACTCTGTTTTTCCAGAAGGCTTTGCTCTGTGTTATTCAAGGGCGCGTAATCCTAGGTGCACACCTGTTATCGACTATACACGAGGTGCGTTTCAATCTCCTTTAGAGGTCATTTAATGCGAAAATTATGTCTTATACCGAGGGTCTGGGAAAATCTAAAGTTCTGTTCATTCGGACAGGATGATTATGAGCGCGGAATTCGGCTGGATCCATCTTCAGAATCCAGAAGGTCGCCCCTCCAAATCACGTGATCCTCAAGAATAAAATTTTTAGGAATTTGTTTGAAATTTTTTCGAAATTTTTCCTTATCAAAACCCCCAAAATTATCAGCTGTCCCAAAACGTCTCAGCTTGAGCCTAAGATCGTGCAACTAATCGACTAAGAAAAATGCAAATTGATTTTCCAGCTCTGGACCTAATGATAAAATTTGAGAAAAAAGTGATTCACATGAATTTTATATATTAATGAGCAAAGCGACAGAAATACCAATTTTTTCTCAGATGCGCAAAGGTCACGTTGCAGCGATGTTTAGACTTGATTGCATGAATTTCTTTATTCTATAGGGAAGTAAAACTTGCGAATCGCGAGAACGTCTGAATTTTGGGAATTTTTTTCTTTCTGAATTTTAGCTCAAGACATATTATATAGGGGTTGTTCCACATTGTGCCAGATTTGCTATACAATTTGCTGCAAAATTAAATGTCTGCTAAAATTAATTGATTATTGAAACTTCTATCAATTTTTTTATTTTTTTGGCAATAGGTAGCGTCACATGCATGTGGTACAAGTAGGTAGAAACTAGGCTTTTTTGAATGATTCTGCTCCTAAGTTTGTATCTTTTTAATTTGTTCGGTGCCTTTCTATGATAACAACCTTATTTTCCCTTTATGTCAAGCAAAAATATGACTTATCGGTCGACGGATAACAAAAAATGGTTTTAAGGTAAAAATTACCTGTCTTATTGCAGGGGGTCTTGTTTGATTCATTCGCTTCTAATTAAATATAATTTTAAACTTTTCTGAATTTTTATGATTTCCTACAATAATAAATTTTTTTACTTCTCTTCTGAACCGAAATGCATACAAAATGAGGCAAAAGCATAAAAATAGGGTTGGTGGTAATAGCTACGGGGATTATGTCCGGAAGGGCTAATTATTTTTGCTTTGACGCTATTTCATAATTTGAGATTATTTGGAGATCCTTTTATCTCAGAAAACTCTGATTTCGACCCGAATATTAACATTTTTCGAATTTTCAACAAGTCATGTGCATTTATGCAGATAATGATCAAAAAGACCATTTTTCTGTTTTTATGCATTATCTTGTTGGGGTTTGACTTCGACCATGTTTGATCGTTTAATATTTGTTTTTATGAACTGTTTAATCTATTTTCAGGACTTTTCGATATTTCTTGCATCTCAATCACATTCGGCCGAGGAGTTCATTTGGTTCGTACTGCCAGAGATAATCCAGTAGCCACGTGCTGGTTCGTAGTATCTACAATCATGGCCGTCCTGGGCTGCTCGTCCATTTTACTGATGTACTACGGAATATGGAAAGAAAAGTTAGCACAAAGACAAGAAAAATTGAAGGCATACAAACCATACAGATTGTTAAGAAATTTAATGAATTTTGTTTATCAAATTACAAATTCGTTATCTTGGGAAGCTGTCGCATTGAGCATTTAGCTCGATAAAGCTTTTTTTATTTTTGTGTCCATAGATCAAACAAAATGGTGCAAAATATGTTTTTTTCCTGCTGATTATGACATTTCAAAGTTTCATAATGATTTCCTTATGAAGCAGCTCTTTCTTATAAAAAAATAGAATAATCTCTCCGACATTCATTGAGAATTCAGTAGATTATGCTAATTTTAATTTCATCCTCTAAAATACTAATTATTCTTACAGGGGACTTTATCAACAAGCTGTAGCCTTGCACGAATGGTACCAAAGACGCACGTGAATTTATTTAATTGAAATTCGGGTGGGCGAAAATTGATGCAAAAGATAGATAGAAATTAGCTTAATACTGACTAAATAAACGAAAAATATATTTATTACTAAAAATGTATTTTTCATTATTTTTTCTTTGTTCAAGGACAATAAGGGGACCTACTCTGTGAATTCACGATCGACCGAACAAATAGGCGAAAGTGTAAGCCTTAGTTAGCCGGTAAAAAAAGAAAACGATGTTTGATGAAATCTACGAAGCCTTAAGCGCCAAAAAATTTGTAAAATTATGGCGTAAGAATGCTTAGAAGCATGATTTACTGCACTACTTCCGAAATGTGTGGACTTTGTCGAAAGTCAACAAGGCGATTTGATATAAAGCGTCAGAATATTTTGTAATTCATGTTAAAAAAGAAAGAAAGCAATGCTAAATAACTCGTTTGACTCCATATTTATGCTTTCAGGGGGTCATTAAATCATTTGTCGTTCGCAAAAGCGTACGTGTATATACCTAACTGAAAAATAAGGCTTCCAGATTTAAAATAATAATAATACATGTTCTTTCTTTATCGCGCAATGACGCATTTTGGGCCAAGGGGGAGGGGAATTCGACCTAATTCGATCTTATAGTGGAATGAGTTTGTAGTTTTTGTCTATTTTTGGCCCTTTGCTATAGTTTCCCAAATGAATTTTTCTTAGATCTTTTGAGGTTTAAACCACAGATGCACAGTAGAGCAAATCTCGTTGATCAGCTCAGTCTTGGGGGTCAGTCAGAGAAGATTTTGAGCTGAGATGGCTTGTTGAAGTAACGTAAACTCCTGCACACTTGTGGCTATTAGTCGATTTAGAGCAATTTTTGAAAAAGTTTGGTGGTAAATCTGTAGACTATTTTTTTTATTTTCTGTAAAAAAACTACACATTTTTGTACATTTAGGTCTATTTTTACCCAGCTTCTTGCAGTTAACTCTGTTTTAAAGAATCAGAAAAGCCCATTTAAATGATCAAAAACCCATAGCATTGGATTTTGAATTTTTGTGCTATCTTTAGTAATTTTGTCTATCGGACTAAATTTGGTTGCTGCCACAGTTTGCTTAGGACTATGCTCTGCCAGAAGAATCCCAGTTGAGGCAATTAATTGCACGTTCTGTGATGAGTTTTCAATTCGAAAGTTATCAAATTAAAAATTTCGATCCCTGAGTATTTTGACAATATCAGCCAGTATCATGCTAAGGATTATTATATTTTCAATTTTTTGCGTTCTTTTCAATGTACCAAACGTTGAACATATTAGGAGATAGACCGTGAAGTATTATATTTTTGGATTCAAAGGATAATTAATTTATTATATTTCTGTAATTAACATCCTCATGCGCATTCTATACTTTAATTTGCTTTATTTTTTTCTGATATTGCTAATTGCTTCGACTCATAGGTGGGCGGCATCAAAGTTCCGGGGGGCGTGCAAGATGTTTTCAGAGGTCAAAAAATGACCTTAAAAATGGTGGTATGGCTAAATAACATAGGCATCAAACGATTGCCATTGGCATCAAACGATTGCGAAAAAAAACAAAAAAATTCAAAAATTGAATTCTGGGGTGTATTTTGGTCTCTGGGGAGGGGGTGATTTAATTTCTGGGATGTGCATGCCCCCAAGCCCCCACGCCCAGGTATGCTCCCACTCACCTTAAATGTACCTGAATAGAAATGCTTCTCATTTTGACTAAGGCCTTTATTCAAAGAAAATATGCAGAAAGATCTCCACTAAAATCCTATTGTATTTTAAACTTTCGTGATATAATTCACCGACCCGTTTTCTTCGGTGCTAGAATTGTGAAACATGTTTGCATGCGAGGCAACATCCAACATCGAAAGCTGTGAGTTAGGCAATTTTAAACCCTAAAAATTGATCAAAAATTATTTTTTGAAACATCAAGTGAATCGTACTAAACAATCTAAAAAATTCAGACGTGGACGCTTTTGATTCTCAAAATGATACGCATTTGAGCTTTTGTCTCAATTCAATTAATTAAATTACGAGAAATTCAGATAAATTATTTTTTCTTACATAATGACTTAACTTTTTAACTTTTCGTCACTTTTTGAATTTCGTGTCGAAATAAAATTGCAGTAGAAATAAGATATAAATATTAAATAGAAAAATTTAACATGAATTAAATGAATAAATAATTTTGAACTTAAATTATAATTCGAAGTCATTGCGTGCAATAGAATGACGACGTTAGCTAGCTTAATAGTAAATCTTATCCTCATTAGCATAACGTTTACAGCATTGAGGGGGTTGGAGGTCAGGCGCAAATAATTCATAAAAAGTTATTTTTGTGATAAAAATGATGGATAGACGTTAAAATCATTGTTTTTGACGCTTTGGGCAGTGCTTATTCTTTCTAAAACAAAAAATACATGAAATCCTGAAGGAATTGAAGAAATTATAGTTAAAAAATGAGACAACTTTGAGAGAAAAAAGGCAATAGCGCTTAAACAGGCAAATTTTTAACGACGAAAGGTGGACAACTCCTGGGATGGTCACAACCAAACGTGCTCTCGGGTGGGGGTTTGACCCCTCCTCAGAATGGCAACTGACCTTCCTCCCCCGCAAAATGGCTGCGACCAACGAGAATTGTCGATTCTTCGTAAAATTTGGTAAAAGTTGCAAATAGTGAGCCCTTTTGAGCTTTTTAGCTCATTTTTGGCTCAAAAATCTTGAATTTTTGGCGTTTGCGCCATATATACATTTTTTGACTATATTTTGTTCAATTTACTTGATTTTTTCAATTTTTCTGATAATTTTCTTATGTTTTTACATCCTTGAAAGAACGAACATTGCCCGTAAACGTCAAAAAAACAGTGTTTTTGACGTGCACCCTTTGTTTTTTAGCCTAAAAAAGCTTTATTTAAAAATTTTTTGTGCCTTCCCTCAATCCCAGAATTTCCATGCTGTACGTGTACAGTCACAACACAACTATCCTGTGGGATCAGTAGTCATCCAAGGAGGCCGACTAACCTCTCCTCCAGGAACACGTTTTCACATTATTTGAAACCCGTCCATTCTTAATATCAAATCTTATACTGCAACAGCTTTATCGTAAAGAGGATCTGCAAACTTATAGTACTTTAGTTTCAGATATCTGTTCATTGTGCCAAAGTTGGTAATTACGGTATTCTGCGTCGTTTTGCTGGCTTTTTGCACAGTAGGCTTGGTATACTTGGTGTTCGAGCACCCTGATCTGATCGTTCAGCTAATGACTGACCATACTAATCGCGAAGACTATGAGCAAGCTCATTTCGCACTCAAAGCGGGGGGCACTGCTTTAGTGATTGGATGTCTGATTATGGCCATTTTACAATCGTGGTTTTACCTCATTTTATACCGATGCTTCAAATATTTACGACGTCGACATTTTTGGCGCCAAGCACAAAAAAGGTATTAGCTGTAGGTACCATACTTGGGCAGCGATTAAATTCTGTTTTGTCTGATGAGACAAAATCAAGCAAAAAATCATCGAAAAATGCAATTATTTTTCTACGAATTCTGCGGGGTCTTTTGAGTTATTGTGGAGAGAATTTATACGACATAAGTTACATCGGTAGGTAGGAGCGGCCAAGTTTCATTTTCTGCAGGAACAGGGTACAAAAGATATCAAAAATGACAAAAAAGTTATTTTATTTATTTATTATTATCCTCTCACTTATGAAGCTGCGAATTGAATTTTTTGAGTAAATCTCAAGATTGTGCCAGCGATTTTGTGTTTTGAGGTCCTGTAATCACTTATTTGTGTTACATAACAATCCGGCAAAATCATATAGAGGCAAGAGCAGGATAGCCCAACTGACTCCTAAAAACCAATTTCGAGAAAAAGTGAGAAAACATTCTTTGAGAAATTTTCAGTATTTCATAGCTAAAGTAGACCACACAGCTAAGCACCTCTAAATTTGAAACATGGCCTCATGTTTACTAGTTTATGGTCAGTTGGAAACTGGCACACATGTAATAGAGGGTTAGGGGCCTTCTCAGCCCAAAGTTGCGCATTCACCCATACCTAATCGTCGGGAAATTCTCAACATCTGCCGATTTTTGGAAAAAAATTTCATTTTTTGGTTGTTTTAGGCCGAAAATTGAAGGCCATTTATGAACCACCTGTGCCCATAAAAATGACCGGAGAAACTCAAGCTACAGATCGTAGCCATTAGATTTATTAGAAACTAGCAAAACATTTGCTTCATTTCTTATTCTGTTATTCTAATATTCGTTATTCTGCATAACAAGGAGTATACTTACTTCTTTTAAAAATAAAATAGAAATTTCAGTGCTTCTCACTTTTTATCAGTTGAAAGAAAGATAGGCATTCGAGGTCCCATTGAAAGTTGGTGATACAAATGATTAGCATGGGCTAGGCTTAAAAAAGTAATTCCGGATTCTATCCCTCGTAGTTTAAAGGCCGCTTTAATGACCAACTGCGAATTCTATTCAGACTGTTCTGTAACCCGGACGATTCATGTGGAAACTTGATTTGGAGACTCTAATTACTCTATTTCGGGATTTTCATGGAATTGCACAAAATAAATACCATTTTATGACGTTTTCAATCATGAATAGTCTATTAAAACTCATAAAACTCGAACTTGAAAAAAACGTGATTTTTTCTTGCAAATAATGAGTAGGCGCTGAGTCAGCGGAACGTGCTAACTATGCTTTAAATGTGCCCTGATCTTAGCGTTACAGATCATTTTTTTATTATCATTTTCATTCAGTTTTTTTCACGAGTTTACACTGAGAAGCTTTTTTCCGCCCAGAGCATTGGGTATCAAACATTTTGCGGAGGGCCAATTTTTTCAATGTTTCCCCTGAGTTGTAGATTACGAATCTGACCTTAAAATCTCTTTATACTCAATGGTTGTTGCATAAAAGTGTAAAGTATAAGGGTTTTTTACTGTTAGCGTGTTCTCTAGCTTATCTAGCTCAATTTTGGTTTCTGTGCAGTCCAATTGGTTTTATAATGGATAGGGCTACAATGTCTTAAAACGTAAAATTTTTTCTCTTTTAACGTAATATTTCTTGATCTGTGATCATCTTAGTGTAAAGGGTTCGAAACGAAAAAGAAATTTTTTTCACATACTTGCACCCCCCCCAGAATTTTGGTGCTGTTCACCTATGGATATATGGCCTGAATTATTAAATAAAAGAAGAGAACTAGCAAAGAAAAATGCTCCGATGAAACGAAAAAGGTAAATATACTTGAATTTCTTCATTGCTAAGGATGTAAAAGGAGGGGACTAAGGAAAATTTTCCTATGTGCGCAGAAGCAATAGGAATGTGCTGAAGAGTTAGATATCCTCTTAACAACGCAAAAATCGAAGTATATTCTGCGGCCTGTGAAAAATGAGGGTTAGTCACAGAGCGTATTTAACTGTTTCGCAAAAGAGCATTGAAGACACTTTCATGACTATTAAATAATCAATTTATTACTTATTTAATGAAATATTGACCTTCCACAATGCTTTGGAATCAAAGATAATAGTGTAAACTTAACACCTACACGCCTAACTCAATAGTTTTCTTGAAAAACCACAAAAAATTTCTTCAAATTTCTCAAAATAAAGTAATCAAAAAACTCGCCATCATAATCGAAATTACTACGGAAAATCTGTAGAAACGCGCGTAGGCCGCAGAATATACTTCGATTTTTGCGTTGTTTAGGGGAAGTCTAACTGTTTAGAACATTCCTATTGCTTCTGCGCATATAGGGAAATTTTCCCTAGTCCCCTCCATTTACATCGTTAGCAATGAAGAAATTCAAAAATATTTACCTTTTTTTGTTCCATCGGAGCATTTTTCTTTGCTAGTATATATTTTATTTATTGCAGGATATACTGATTATATATGCATACACTTACATTCAGGCTGTTTGTGCATAAAAATATAGACATCTAACCTCCTACCTATATTAATTATATATCTATACACGCATATGCTTAAGCATGTTAGCCCAGGCCCGGTAGCTAAGCCCAGCCCAGGCCCGGTTTTTTTGAGCCCGGTCGATCACTGCTCTAGAGGTCTCGCCCCGCTGCCCAAATGTAATAATTCAAAACCTTGATAATACTTGCTGAAAATACATACTTTTAGAAAGTCTAGTATATTTTTACAATATTATTCATAATAGCTGTAAAAGCTTGCTTAAAAAAATGCTTACAAGTTTATTGATGGCGCATCAACAGATTCTGTGAGATGTGTACTCTTTTTTCATAATTTTGCGATTAGCGTAGTAAAAATGCGAACATTTTATAATTTTTAAGATCGAATTATTTGATGTTAATGGCAAAAACATATTAGGAAATGTCAACAAATGCGATTTTTGACAAAGTTTCAGAGATATAAGTCAATGTATGATGGGTCTGTCGCCTCCCATTAGTAAATCCCATATTTGGGCCAGGCATGGATGCATCACATATTAAAAATGGAAGCGCTTCTGCCGCCTGCTTATCCCAGTCTTTATGCTCATGCAATATATTAGAAGTTAAAGCATATAATTTAGTAGAAAACAACGGCATGGTGGTTCTGTGGCAATTCATGTTAATACATGTAATACATGAAGGAGGGATCTCGTGAAATAAGTTGTAGTTCAGGGGGTGCAATCAAGCGAAAGGGTTCTAAGGAAAATATTATTATAGCATGCCTTTTCCATTATTTAGGTATAAAGAAGGAAAGTCTGAAGCGAAAACATCCTACAATGGTTATCTAACGGCCGTTGCTACAAATCATTGTGGAACAGTTGCTGGTCCATTCCTACTAAGCTCCAAGACTAATAATTATGCGATAATGCAATGTGCTGCCATTGGGATAAACACTGATTCTGATGTATGACATTTTAGCAAAATAGATGCAAATGTACATAGGTACGTTTTTGTGAATCAACACGATTATCTGATGCAGGACTTGGAACAAGCGCACACACACACACATACACACACCAGACACACACACACACACATACACACACACACACAAAGCGAAATTCTCCCATAGAATAAAAAAGACAAATAAAAGACAAATATACTTTTGGCATTGTGATTATTAAGGATGTAAAAGGAAGGGACTAGGAAAGAGCTATCTATGCATATGCCTTAAGTCGCAAAATCTGTTAAAAATCAGACTTTCTCAAAGCAACGCAAAAAATCGAAGTATATTCTGCGGCTTGCAGATTGAAATAAACTACTCAATCGAAAAACAAATGAAAAGCAGCAAGTTAGCTATGCAGTAGCTATGGGAAAGTAGATGGAGTAAACTAGGAGCGACTTTGCAAGCCAATTGAATGATGTAGCAAACGTCAATGCATTGAAGACTATCAAAGGGACTGTTCGGTCAATACTGTAGGAAACGCGTGAGCTTACATGAAACAGACTACATATTGGTACATTTGTTTGCCTGCAACCATTGTGTGCACTAATCAATTGACTCCAGCTTTCTTCGCTATAATGCTCATTGTAACAAAATAAAACACCATTAAATACAATTGCAGTTAGTTTTCTATCAATCACGGTACGAAGCAATTATTGCAACTTGCAAGTAATTTACAAGAAGTGAACATCTTAGATTGTTTACACAGCCTTATGTGAAGCATTGAAAATTATTTAAAGGAGGTGACACTTTTTCAGAGGTCGCAGAATTACTTAGACGTTTTTGTGTTGCTTAGAATGATACTGATTCTTAGCAGGTTTTGCAACTTTAGGCATATACAGTGCCGCTCAAAAGTTTAAGGCCACCCACGATTTTAATGCAGCATCTGTTTTAATCCTACCTATATTCTTAACTAAATATTGCTCAAGAGTTTCAAAATTGGACAGAACCATAAATAACACGCATCATCAAGTAACTGTCAACAAAAAAGAATCGACCAAAAGGAAATCCAATAGCCTTTAGCTTGAATCAATGCTTGCATATACAAAGTGTTAACGAATTATTTAATTTGACGCATCAGATTTTCTTCATTTTTCAATCATTTTTGCTCGTAAAATGCACTTAAGAATTATGTTTCTGAAGTTCTCTTTCATAATTCGCCAAATATTTTTAATTGGATTGAGTTCCTGGGACCACACATGGGCGTGGGGGTTTAGGGGTATGCACCCCCCAGAAGTTGAAATACCCCCAGAAATCAAAATACCCCTCCAGAATTCGAATTTTAAAAGTTTCTTTTCGCTTTTTTAGCGATTTATGGTGCCATTGGATAGTGCTTGACGAGAAACGTCGAAAAATGGCGTTTTTTCGCCATACGACCATTTTTAAGACCGTTTTTTGACCTATGAAAATTTTTTCACCCCTACCCCCCACAGAATTTTGGTGCTGCCCACCTATGCCTGGGACTGTATGGGTCAGTATAATTAAGGCAATCCCTTCCCCACAAAAAATCTTACAGTGGTTTTTGCCTTGTGTTTTGGATCATGAACCTTCTGGAAAAAAATGTCTTGGATGTTTTTTCTGATGCAGTCACCAACGGAGGAACCAAGTGCTCCTTAATTGAGCAAATATATGGAGTGGTTGTAAATTTTGGGTTGGAAGGAAAGAAAATCAAATCACAACATCATGGCTCCAAATGGACTCCAGACCGAAGCACTGCATTCTCTTCTGTATTTGACTCTTCCGGCTATGCAATTGACACTTTGTCTTTTGTCTCACCGTCTGTAAACAATCCCCTGAATTTCAAATAAAAATAATTGAATTTCATTCCCCAAGAAAAAGAAACCTTTGAACAACCGAGAAAAGTCCAATGAACAAAATTTCGAGCAAAAATCAAAATGTTTTTTCTGTGAAATTCGATCGCAAAAAGACTTTTTATGACGATCCAATTATACGGCAAAGAAACCGAACAATTGTCTGCCTCAAAACCAATAATACTCAGTCAACAGACCATCCACCCTGCATGTCGGGAAGGGTCAGACGCCAATTTTTAATGAACTTAGTTTTAGACCAAATAGTTCTTTAGTGGCCAATTTAGAGGACCGCCCCGGGTCAAGGAAGATCAGTAAAGGAATCGAACTGTTTGTCTTTCTTATGTTTGTTTTGTATGTCACATTAATTTATATTGAAACATCCGACTATCACTCTTTGGAATAATTTAGTATCCTTAAACATAGACGCGATTTTTGATCCAAAGACCAGCAAAATGGAGCGCAATTAACCCGTCATAAATCAGCAAGTAGTAAACAAAATTAAAAATGACTAAATTTTTTGAAATCACCGGAGAAAACTAATCTGGAAACTTTTTCAAAGTGAAATTTAGGTCTTTCGATTTCCCAGCTGAAAGCGATTTGAAAACCTAATGGATTTTAGAGTAATCAATCACAGTGGCCCTAAACTTTTGAGCGGCACTGTACATAGGTAGCTTGTTCCTAGTCCCGTCCTTTTGCATCCTTAATAATCCTCAATCCTAATTATATTCGTCCTTTTCGTTTTATCGGAGCGTTTTTTCTTCGCCAGCACCCTACTTTTAATTAGCATGATTTGAGTAATTCAGTCAGTAAACAAATACAGTAACATGCCACAATAAGACAGCGGTCCAAGAACACGGGGAACAATATTGTTTTGTACATCTCAGCATTATCTAAGTCATTCATCATAGGCTTTACGCAATAATTTGGCGTAAAGAACGCTTATGCTCAGATTCGTAATTCTAATGTTACATAGAACCTTTTAAAAAAATAAGCTTCTGCAACGCTCTGTGAACATTCAGTTTAAGGCGAGTATGTACATACATGCATTGTAACCACACCTGGGCGTGGGAGGGGTTTGGGGGTATGCACCCCACGAGAAACCAAAATACCCCCCCCCAGAAATCTAAACAGCCCCCCAGAATTCAATTTTTAAAATTTTTTCTGGTTTTTTTGCAATTTTTTGATGCCAATGGATAGTGCTCGATGAGAAACGTCTAAAAATGGTGCTTTTTCGCCATACCACCATTTTTAAGGCAATTTTTTGACCTTTGAAAAATCTTGCACCCCCAGAATTATCCTGCTGCCCACATATGATTGTAACTCTACGTAGGCATGGGGGTTGCGTTGGTCTAAACCACATATGTATAGCATTAGAATTCTGGGGTCTGGTAGGCTTAAAAGATTTTTAAATAGTGCCTTTTCTGAGCTAAAAACGAAATAATTGAAGCTCATTTATCACCAATTTAATGAATAAAGGCGCAAAAAGGTAGCATTTTCTTAATAAAATCTTCTGATTAGCATAGTGAAGCATTTTGACTGAACTGCAGAACGAGTCTTCGAGCTTTAAAAATGAATTATTCATTTAACTGAACACAGTTTATTGAAAACAAACAGCAAAAAGTGTGGACACTAATAAATAAAGTAAAATAAAATTAAAAACATTGACATATAGAGTGGAAAGTTCTTCTAATTCTACCATCAGTAGGCAAGAAGGATGAGTACCACAGAGCAGAGTAGTTTTCAACTAAATTTCATCAAATCCATTTTTATTTTTCCATTTCCTGAGCAGAAGACCGTAAAATGCAACTAGAATTTTAAAATAGTTTCTATGCCAAACTTTTCCCTGCAAATTATTCAGAAAAAGCTTTTAAAACTTTGTAAATGAACTTCTACGTAAGTCTTTTGCATTACTAATATATCCCATGTTTGTTTTCAGAGGCTTTTGAAAATGTGAAATGATAAACTCAAATAATTTAACCTCAAAAAGTTTTTGTGGCTATTTTCATGTTTGTTTCTTACTAGTTGAAGAAACAGTGCATTAGTTAATGTAATTAACTAATACACTAAAACCAAATTTCGATTTGACTAAAGAATCAACTACTGCACAACCCAATCTTGATTGCGCTACACTTAAACTTATAATACACTATTTAACTTTTATATTTTTCTTCGAATTTCAATTTTATTACAATTTTTTGTTTATTTAATGCTCAAGTGAGAAAATTAATATGTATTCATAAATTAAAAATAATTGAAGTCGTTACTAGCCAAATGAAATTTTGCCCTTAATATGTATATCCGGTGAAAAATAGGTACAAATTTAACCCTTTTTGAAGAAGCATAGTACACTATATAATATGCTAATGTAGCACCGGCACCGGTAAAAAACAGGCACCGGATATATATATATATATATATATATATATATATATATATATATATATATATATATATATATATATATATATATATATATATATATATATATATATATATATATATATATATATATATATATATATATATATATATATATATATATATATATATATATATATATATATATATATATATATATATATATATATATATATATATATATATATATATATATATATATATATATATTATTAGATTAATTATTATTATTATTTATTATTATTATTATTAGATTAGACTTATTATTATTATTATTGTTACTATTATTATTATTATTATTATTATTATTATTATTATTATTATTATCAATAATGATAACGTTTTTTGTGGTTATCTATTATTATCATTGTTGTATTACTACATTGACTGCAAAAATTTCTCGCTACTCGATTACAATAAATTTCTGGACATAAAGAGTAGAAACAGAATACGTACAATACATATATTAAAAATTAAATATAATGCAAATAATAGCGAGAATATAGTAGATTAAGTTTTAAATGCTCTTTGCAGATTATAATAAAATAAGAATAACGCTATCGTGCAGCATTTTTGTACAATATTTAGACTCTTTGGCCTTAGACTCTTTAGCATTGGGAAGCTAGAAATTTCTCATGATTTTTTAGATACATTTGTGTTATTTCTCGCGTCTTTTTCCTTTTGCTAACAGCTGCTTCTCTCTTACCTTATTATGTTTATTCTGTCTTATTTATTCACTTGTTTATTTATTTATTCATGCATTATTTCATTTATTTATTGCTCTATTAATCTTTTTCGGTTCAGATATTATTCACTACTTTGTACGTAAATGATTAAGTACGATTTCCGTTTAGATCTAAAAATTGACTCTTTTAATTTAAAAAACTCGTTTTATTGCTCGATATGAACATGAAAAATTTTGCACTAACTCTATATTGCAGAAATCGATTTCGCGTGGTTTCCAGATGAATAAATTCAAATATTCGAATCAAAAATGGCGGCATTAATGACATTAGTTCATATAAAAGCTGTTCAACATCTTGAAAATTAACTTTATTTTTCTAGTCTAGAAATTTATGCTAAATATGTTTATTATTTAAATAGAAAAACACTGCAGCATTCTTCCAGCTCGTTGTTTTTATGATTACATCTAGATAGACTAGCTATTACAGGAACAATAAATGAACTCGTGTGGTCATCATAGGTGGGCAGCACCAAAATTCAGGGGGGTAGATTGCAATTTTTTAAAGGTCAAAAGATGGTCTTAAAAATAGTGGTATGGTAAAAAATTACCATTCTTCAAAGTTTCTCATCGACTACAATCCATTGGCATCAAAAAATCGCAAAAAAACAAAAAAAATTTCAAAAATTGAAACCTGGGGGGTATTTTGGTTTGGGGGTTTCGGACTTCTGGGGGTGCATACCCACCCCTCCAAACGCCCACGCCCAGGTGTGGTGGTCCTTTATTTGTAATCCATGTGTCGTACAGGTTAGACCCATACATGTAGAGCATGAAAATCCGGGAAGAGGGGTCAGGCCAAAAAAATTTTAAAAAGTGACTTTTTTGGGCTAAAAAAAGATGGGTTCACGTCAAAAACACTGATTTTCGAAGTTTTGGACAATGATTGTTCTTTCTAAAAATGAAAACATGAAAAATTTCGGAAAAAATTGGAAAATCGAGCAAATTGGACAAAATATTAAAAAAACGTATATCGAAAAATTTGACACGTCTGAGACGAAAATGAGCTAAAAACGAGCTAAAAACGTTTGAAAAGGCACACTTTTCATGACTTGTACGATACATTGACAATTCAAGGGATCCACAGCATAGGTGGGTGCCACCGAAGTTCTGGGGGAAGAGAGTGCAAAATTCTTTCAATGGTCAAAAAACGGCCTTAAACATGGTCGTATATGGCGGAAAACATCATTTTTCAATGTTTCTCATCGAGAACTATCCATTGGCATCAAAAAATTGCGAAAAAAACAAAAAAAATTCAAAAATGGAATTTTGGAGGGTATTTTGGTTTCTGGAGGAGGTATATTAGTTTCTGGGGGGTGCATACCCCCGACCCCCTACGCCCAAGTATGATCCGCAGCTATTTTGCGGGGGTCCGTAGACATTATGGGGACCAACCCCCTACTGAGAACGCATATGGTTAGACGCCCACGAGGATCCAAAATGCCACTGCGAATTACGGTAGATCTCCAAACTTGAATTTTTTTTGCTTTTCGCGATTTTTTCCTATCAACCCAGTAATTTAGTTGCTGTTCATTTATATTTACACTAGCAAAGAAAAATGCTCCGATGGAACAAAAAAGGTGAATATACTTGGGATTGTGAATTATCGAGGATGTAAAAGGAGGGGACTAGGAAAAATCTCCCTATGTTATATGCCAAAAATCGCAAAATATGTTAAAAACCAGACTTTCTCTAAACAATGCAAAAAATCGAAGTATATTCTGCGGCCTTTGAAAAATGTAAAAGTTTGTAAACATAAACAATTGTTGTAGACATGTGTAAAAGAGTATCTACATAAGGTCTGTTGCACGTCAGCTTCCGTGTTTCCTACTGCTTTGAACAAACAATATCATCGATTGTCTTGAATGCATCGATATGTACTATTTCATTCAATTCGCTTAGCTACTGCATTGCTAATTCGCTGCTTTTTTCAATGAATTTTTTGGTAAATAGTTTATTTCTATTGGGAGGCCGCAGGATATACTTCGATTTTTCGCATTGTTTAGAGAAAGTCTGGTTTTTAACATATTTTGCGATTTTTGGCATATAACATAGGAGATTTTTCCTAGTCCCCTCCTTTTACATCCTCGATAATTCTTAATCCCAAGAATATTCCCCTTCTTTGTTCCATCGGAGCACTTTTCTTTGCTAGTACTCTACTTTTAATTAGCAAGATTTGGAAATACAATACTAGGTTTCATTTACTGTGCGGTTCTTCTAATAATTGAATGGTTTAAACTTTGCAAAACTACTAGTTGTAGAAGAAACAAACATTCTGATTAGTAATTCTTATGTTATGTAGAACATCCTGTAAAGAAATATGCTTCCAAAACTTTCTAGAGTTAAACTTAGTTTACATTTTAAACTTTACACAAGAGTGTAAAGAATTTTGGTGGAATTAATAATTTAGATATTGCTCTGATATAACGATCAGCATTTATTAAGAAATGAAACCTCTATAATTAACATTAGGTGTTAATCACTTTACACTACTCTTCATGCGCCCCTAGCAGACGTATCACATCTGTTTCTATATATATTTTACGACTTTAGGGAAAAATAAGTTACCGTGAGGCTCTAGAATGGAGCTTATTATATAGTGTAAACTTTACACTAGCAACGAGTGTAAAGAAGATTTTAGTCGGATTTGTAAATTCGATATTACTCGAATATTACGATCAACATTCATGAAAAAATTACGTCTCCATAACGGTTTAAGGACAAATAGACACAGATGTAAACCACTTTACTTCACTGTTGAGTGTAAACGAACGCGCCCAGCTGACGTCCTATATTTCATTCCCTGTAAATTTTTAGATCTCAGGAAAAAATTTCGGTTTTTTCAATGCTCTAGAACAAAGGCTAACATGCAGTGTAAACTTTACGCAACCGCCTAGTGTAAAGAGGATTTTATTTCGATTTGTAAATCTAATATTACTCGGATATTATTACGAAAATTTATGAAAAAATTGCATGTCTACGATGGTCTCAGGACAAATAAACAATGAGTGTAAACTACTTCACATCACTGTTGGATGTAAACAAATGCGCCTACGTAACGTTTCACATTTGATTCTTTGAAAATTTCTAGACTCCAGGAAAAAATCAGGTTTCTGGAATGCTCAAAAACGAAGATAAATACATATGTAGTGTAAACTTCATGTAAACACCTAGTGTAAAGAAGATTTTGGTCAGATTCGTAATTTTGATATTATTCCGATATTATGATTAATATTTATGAAAAAATTAAGTCTCCATAATGTTCTATGGGCAAACTAACAATAGGTGTAAACCAATTTTACAACACTGTAGAGTGTAAACATATGCGCCAGACTGGCATATCAAATTTGTTTCCTGGTCCATTTCTATACTTGATAATCGTGTCCCTGACTCATAACCGGAGAAGCAGGCAGAAAAAACAAGACAGAAACGCATTTTAAAAACCAAATTTTTGACTTTACACTCGCTAAATATTAATGTATAGACAATTTGCTTTGACATGCACCCGATATAAAGCACTTTATTTTTATTCTATTGGACACTTATCCCGACTTCTGGACGGAGAAAGTGGCGAACAAAAAACGCAACAAAAACGTATTTTCCATCATTTAGAACACTGTAAACTTTAAAATTCCGTACCGAACTCCCCATTGAGTTTAAAGAAATTCGGTTTGGTACAATTTGTAGCTTTTGAATCGTAGTATATTCCTGTGTGCCAAAAATTCTCTTGCAAAAATTATTTGGTATGATTTATTAATCAAAATTCGGAAAAAACGTGTTTTTTCGCCCATTTTTACCTCTTATTTCGAAATTTACACACCCATAAATAACTCAATATTGCGTTTTTTTAAAATGCGGTTTGCTGCGATGTGTAGCCCCTGAGAAGCACTTTATTACTGCTGTATTCAATTCACCCTGACGCATAAGCGGAAAAAATTTGGCAGAGAAATCTTAGTTGAAATCCGTTTTTTACACGATCCACTAGAGTGTAAACTTTAAACCCCAGGATCTAACTCACCATAGAGCATAGAAGACTTTGCTTATATGCAGAATGTAGCCCTTGATCCGCTTTACATTTCTGTCAGAAAACATTTAAAAACAACTCATTACCGGAGTTAGTATCAGACATAAGCAGGTTGAAAACTCGACCAAAAAGTGCATTTTCACCCCCAGATTTTCGCACTCTTTACACTGCCATTCGAGAACTAATGCGAATTTCAAAAAACAAAAAATGGTGTTCTGTAGAATTCAACCCTCTATAATCTTATGCTGTTCAATTGTTCGAGTCATCAATACTCAGTTGTCCACATGCCGCAGTAAAAAGGTCCCAAAATTTGTCCTATGTTATAACGTTACACAAAAACTTTACACCTTCTTTACACAGTCAGTTTTGAAGTTTCAAGAAAAACAAAAAAACAAGGACAGCGAATTTTTTTATTATCTTTCTTTAAAAAAAACCGTACCTCCCAGAAGTGTCCCGTTGTTGCTGTAAGGGGGTGCACAGGTGTTAGGGGTACCCAAGTATATTATAGGTATGCGCTAACGCGCTACCTAAGATAAAAAGTATTCACTTAAGTACTGAAAAATTGTATAATGAAAAAGTCAATAAGTACATATAGATATGCATGCGGATGTAAACATTTCTGAATCTTTGATTTGCAATCGCTGGGTCACAGGAGAATAGTAGGCGAAATTCAGTGTAACAAATCTGCGGTTCAAATTCCGTGGAGTAAATTCATTCAAAAATCAAAAATGAATGTAAATTTGACCAGCATCATTATTTAAGTGTTTTAGACAAGAAATCGGAAATAAGAAAGTAAAAATCGATTAAGCTTTCATACTTGAAGATTCCTATTGCGACCAAAAACGATGATTTGGTCATCAGCAGGCCCACTGTCACAAAGATAAATTGATCATTAACTCCCAGCTGGGGAGAATAAATCTGATACTCGGGCGGAAAAATCAGTGTCTAATGGCTCAATGGAGCCGGTAAAACTCCAGTAATTCCATTTCGTGCTCGTTGAATTACTTTCTTCAAAGCTGATGATCTTGGCATAACACCTAACGCTTTCACGTAAAGCAGTAATACTTTCATTGATAATTCTCGTTGTTTCCTCAACGGTATCCGTTGATCGTCTTTTTATTTGTGTCAAACGCTTTTGAACCTCAATAGGTGCCGCCGATGAATCATGATTAGGATGACCGATTCGATGGACCACATTGCCTTCTAATGTATGAATTCGCGCTTTACAAACGTTCTTGAATTCGCAGCTCCAAAACTTTGTCATTCCGTCAGAAGAAAAACGGTCAAAAGTGTAAATAAACTCACTATCTGCAATTTTTCACGATCCCTTTTAGACAATATGCCATTTTGAGCTGCGTCAGCCATAGAAGACTTATAAGAACAGACCAGTACTTTCGGAAATCGCTAGCATCAAATGATTAGGAATTATTTTCATTATTGCTCTATTTTCGTCACATTGGGAAAGTGTAGCATCCATTCTCAAGCAATCACTACATTTCTCATTATGTATTCACTTTTAAAAGTTTTCGTTTACCCGGTCTTGCAGCTTACATTGCCTCAAGCGACTAACCCTCACATACATATAAGTACATATATATGTTATCTAACATGAACGGTGCGCATACAAACCTACATGTACATGTATATGGTCAGATATCAGCGCATGCATATCAAAGAACGTAACCTACTTACATTTCTATTAGCAAAAGTTAAGTACATACTTGTACCTATGTACATCATAGGTAGCGCGATAGCCATCCTTTTTTCTTATGTTTTTCATAGCGAGTGCGAAATTTGTGTCCCCCCCTCACAGCTATAACGGCACACATCTGAGAGGTGCGGTTTTTTTAAAAGGTAGATAATAAAAAAACTTAGTGCCCCCATTTTTTCTTGTTTACACTCAATACCGAGCGCGTCGTCAGTGTGTTAAGTTTACACCGAAAATTCAAATAATTTGCGGAGGGCCAATTTTTTTAAAAAATGTTTCCCCTAATTAGTAGGTTACGAATCTGGTCTTAAAATTTCTTTACACTCATTGGTTGTTGCACAGGAGTGTAAATTAGACGGTTTTTACAGTTTTCATGTGGCCAAGCATATTTAACTCAGTTTTACATTCTATGCAGTCTGATTGGTTTCAAAATGTACACGGTTAAAAAAATCTAGGGGATACTTTTTTAATTTTTTTTTAAAGTAATATTCTCGAATTTAGAGGCGGTTTATTGTAAAGAGTCTGGGACAAAAAAATTTTTTCCCTGCCATATTCTCCACTTGGTAGACAAAACGTGGTAACTACCCTTAAAATGTGCCTCGTCTCAAGCGCTACACGTCAAAATTTACTTTGTTTCTTTACAATCAATATTGCGTTATTAGTGCAGGTGTAAACTTTACACTGAAAAAGTTTTTTCCGCCCATAGCGTCGTGGATGATAAATTTTTTAAAAAATGTTTTCCCTAATTAGTAGGTTACGAATCTGGACTTAAAATTTCTTTTGCACTCATTGGTTGTTGCACAGGAGTGTAAATTAGACAGGTTTTTTACTGTTATCATGTGCAAGAGCATATCTAACTCAGTTTTACATTCTATGCAGTCTGATTAGTTTTAAAAGGTAAACGGTTATGAAATCTAGGAGAAACTTTCTTTATTTTTCTTAAAAAGTAATATTTTCGAATTCAGAGGCGGTTTATTGTAAAGAGTCTGAGACAAAAAAAAATTTTTTCCCTGCCATATTCTCCACTTAATAGAAAGAACGTGGTAACTACCTTTAAAATCTGCCTCGTCTTAAGCGCTACACGTCAAAATTTATTTTGTTTCTTTACAATCAATATTGCGTTATTAGTGCAGATGTAAACTTTACACTGAAAAAATTTTTTCCGCTCAGAGCGTCGTGGATGATGAATTTTTTGAAAATGTTCTCTGTGAGGTCAGAATAACGAATCTGACCTTAAACTTTCCTACAATCAATACACAGTACCAGGGGTTTAAACTTTACTCTCTAGTGGATGAGTAAAAAACAGATTTTGTCCAAGATTTCTCTACCAACTTTTTCGCTTATGAGTTAAGATAAATTAAATAAATAAAAATAAAGCAACTTTCAAGGGCTACACGTCGAAGCTAACCGCGTTAAAAAAACGTAATATTGAGTTGTTTATGGGGGTGTAAAGCTCGAAATCTGAGGTGTGTAAAATGGGCGAAAAAAACAGGTTTTTTGTATTTAATTGGTAAATAATTTCAAATATTTTGCGGAACGTGAGTTTGGCACATACAAACGTACTACAATCAAAGAGCTACAAACTGGCCCAAACCAAATTTATTTACACTCAATGGGGCTCGGTTCAGATTTTTTAAGTTTACAATGTGGTGGACAGTTAAAAATACGTGTTTGTGCATATTTTTGTTCGCCACCTTAAAAGTACTTTATTTTTATCTATTCGACCTCTCTCGACTTCTTCAATTTATATTTTTGTTCGCCACCCCTTAGAAAGTAATTCTATTTTTATCCTATTCGACCTCTCCCGACTTCTGAACGAGAAAGTGGCGAACAAAAATATGGACAAACACGTATTTTTCACTGTCCACCACATTGTGAACTTTAAAAATCTGAACCTAACGCCCCATTGAGTGTAAATAAATTCGGTTTGGGCCAGTGTGTAGCCCTGTGATTGTAGTACGTTTGTATGTGCCAAACTTATGCTTGTAAACTTAACACTGAAAAATTTTTTGGGAAAAAAATCGGCTGGTTGTTTTTGAAACAGATGAAAAAAACCGATTGATTGCCCCGTGATGTACATTCTTGTGCTCAATTTCCATACGCACGTACACGACCGTTGGGCGCAACGCTAAAGCGAGTCGCCCGGGATCACCTTCCCCTAAAAAAATATCATATTTTTCATTCCTTTCCCTTACATATTTTCAATCAAAATCCGGGATAGAAAAATGGGCGCTCGGGCTTAATGCGGCTTGGGTGCGAATTGGTATGTGTGTTATCATATCTTACGTGTGTTAAAAGATCAATGGTGTGTCTCATATTTGTGCCCGTCACGTTTGTACATACCTTTACCGTAAGCTTTTGCCCGCCGGCCTATTGTCGTATTCATAGATCCTTTTCATATCTCTTGGTTAGTGTTGTTACGCCTCTTTTTCCGCGTCAGTAAAAACCGCGTGCGAGCGCAGTTTTTGACGGCACTTTAAGATTTTACATTTTACAATTAGTTTTTGAGCCTGAGAGCCTCTCCGCCGGCTTCCGCGCTGAGCGATATCTTTTTTTCTTTTCCGTCGCCGTACGTGAGCAAGACTCCGTACGTGCCTTGCTTTAATCTAGCTTGGCTTGCAGAACTCGTCTGTTAGTTTTCCTGCGTAGTGTGCACGCTTCTTTTCGCCGTACGCTTATGTTTTTAATCATTCGTATTTTGTGCCAATTGGCATCAGTTGTATGCCTTTGGCAGGACTTTTGTGCCCTTGTTTGATTACATTGTTTGATTCTACCCGATTAGCGTAACACGACGGTCGGCAGCACGTATCCTCCATGCTGTCGCTTTTTTAATTGCTTCATAATTTTCTCGTCCAAAAAATATTGTAAAAATTAATTATTTAATTAACGATGCTAGGCTCGGTTGAATTTCCGTGCTGTTGAATTCTGTCCTTGTGCTACACTATACTTGGGAACCCTTAATGTTTTCAAGCACCGCAAATTCGGTCCAAAACAAGTTCGATAATAATCCTTTTTGAGCCCTCAATTAGGTTTCCGGGAACTTATTTCAATTAGGTACTTAATCTCAAAGGGTTTAAGTAAGTAAGTTTCACTAGGTGCGTGCGTAGAGGGCCGGGGCTGCGCTGAATAGGCGGGCCGCTTACCCCCGAAATCGCCGATTGGTGGTCGACCTCCTAAAAAGGGCGAGAACTCCCGTGTGAGCGCATAAGCTTGAGATTTGGGTTAAGTAAGCGAAGTGAACGTAGCTTGAGTCTACGTTTACACATCTGATATTTATTTGTCCTTGGGCCATTGTGGAGCTTAATTTTTCGCAGGTAATTTAGATAATATCAAGATTACGAATCCGACTGAAATTTTCTTTAAACTCTGTTAGTTGTGCAAAGTTTACCTGCATATTAACTCTTGTTCTAGAGCCTAGCGGAAGCTTAATTTTTTCAAAATGTTCTACGTAAAATCAAAGTTGAGAATCTGACTGTTAGTTTTCTGTACACCTAGTAGTTGTGTGAATATTGCACTAATCATTTCTTGTTAGAATGTAGTTTATACCACAAATTTATTTTACTTCCAAATCTGAGCGTTAGTGTTCCTTACATAATATTTGCATTAAAGTGTACTTGAAAAACTTTGATGCCTTAAAATAATGTAGGTTGTCTTGTTTAAAAAGGATAATGCTGACGTTAAGAACAATATTGTTTTCCGCGTTCTTGGACTGTTGTCATTATTGTGGCATGTTACTGATTGTGTTTACTGACTGATGTACTCAAATCACGCTAATTAAAAGTAGTGTACTAGCAAAGAAAAATGCTCCGATGGAACAAAAAAGATGAATATACTTGGAATTGTGGATTATTATGGATGTAAAAGGAGGGGACTAGGAAAAATCTACCTAAAGTCGGAAAATCTGCTAAAAATCACACTTTCTCTAAGCAACGCAAAAAATCGATGTATATTCTGCGGCCTCTAAAAAAGTGTATTTTTTAAATAATGTTCGAAGTTTCAGATAAGAGTGTATAAACGAAATCTATCAAGGTTACTTTTTTAAATTGCTGGCACCTGATTGATAGAAAACTAAGAGGTATTGTATTTAAAGTTGTTTTATTTTATGAGCATTATAGCAAGCAAAGCAGGAGCCGATTGATTAGTGCACACAATCGTTTCGGGCATGCTAGTGTATCTACATTAAGTCTGTTTCAAGTCAACTTACGCGTTTCCTACTGTTTTAAACCAACCATGTCTTCAATTGTCTTCGATGTTTGCTATTTCATTCAATTGGCTTGGAAGACTGTTAGTTTACTTAATATCATTTCCATAGCTACTGCATGAGCTAACGTGCTGCTGTTTCAATCATTGTTATGGTTGAATATTTATTTTAATCTGTTGGCCGCAGAATATACATCGATTTTTTGCGTTGCTTAGAGAAAGTGTGATTTTTAGCAGATTTTCCGACTTTAGGTAGATTTTTCCTAGTCCCCTCCTTTTACATCCATAATAATCCACAATTCCAAGTATATTCATCTTTTTTGTTCCATCGGAGCATTTTTCTTTGCTAGTACATATATACCTATACCAGAATGATTCTATACTGTGTATGCGCGTGGTGTGTATGCAATGTACGCATCTGTCCTCTTGCCCAAAATGGCCGCGACAAAATGGCTTCGCCAAAACGTCCCTACATGAGGAGGATACTGTTGCGCCACAATGGCCACGCCAAAACGGCCGCGCCAAAGCAGTCCTGGGCCAAAATGTCCTTAAGCGCCAAAACGGCTAAACCAAAACGGCCTGCGCCAAAATGGCGCGAAAGCGGCCCGCCAGGCGTCCCTTTCGCGTGTACGTATTACTCAGTGACTACAGTATGGTTATATTAAAACGGCGTTATGATGAATTCAATTAAAACAAAGATGCGACGGACGGAAGAAAAAATCAGTTTATTGGTGATAGGACGGAATACAAGTTGGGGGACCGACCAGGGCTTTTATAATTTTCTTTATGCATGGGGCTATGGTCATTCCCAGGGGAGCTAGTTGGCGCCGGCTGTAGATTTCTACGGTCATTTTTTCATAAGCTACCATTTATTTTGTGTTTTTTTATTTAGTGACTAAGCTTATAACACGGGTAATTCACGTGGACTACAGTTTGCTGGAGTTAAGAACTGCATAAAATGAGTGTTATCTATTTTTGAACCGACGGTCATTTCTCACATGAATGGTAGAT
>JAVLUZ010000212.1:0-80545 GCA_036768485.1 Mermis nigrescens | reverse complement strand
AAAGCTCAATATTTGATCCACATTAGACGGGCGTACCCCCCCCGGACCGGCCATGCTTCGCATCAATGGTCGTGAGTGCAAGCGAGCCCGGGCGTTTTTGACAGAGGTCCATAGATGTATGCTGCACTGTAATTCCGATAAACGAAAATCTATTTTTTGTAGAGAAATATTTCTGTTTAAGATAAAACGTGGCCCAGCTTCATCCCCGACAATCCTAGACCCTTTTTGGCCTTCCTCGACTCGGCCTTTGCAAAACTGAAAAACAGAGCTGGAGCTTGGAACAATATTACTTTATTTATCAATATATTTCTCAAATTTAATCTGCCGTTTCACAGAGTTGAGAAAAGCATATTTGCTTTTTGTGAGTATCCATGTTGTAATTTTCTGTAAAAAAATTATGATGTTCATTGTTTGACCACGTGAGCTAGGAAAAGCTTGTAATTTGATGATGCAGGGAACTTTTGGCCATTGAGCGCGTGAGTCAAGTTCTATGGAACTTTTCAAAGGGTATTGGGTTTGACGTCTCACCAAGTATTAAAAAATCTAGCAGCCAGTCGTCCGATAAAATCTCAAAAATGGACATAAGTGCCATCAACACATAATGAAGGAATAGCATAGATCGATTATACAGCATGACCGGCCTCGAAGTCAATCCGCCCTCGGAAGGTCAGCCAAATAACTTTTTGGAGCTAAAATGAGTTTAAAAATAGTAAACGTAAAAATAGCAAAGAAAAAACCTTATATTTCAGTTTCCGGTCAATTTCTAAGCATTTTTGCAAAAGCTGTTGCTTTTTTACCAGTTTTCGACTGTAATTTTATATGCTTCTGCTAGAAAATATTCCCTTCCGTCCATGAGGGAACGTCTAGACCCCCAAACCAGACGTGTTCTGGGGGTTCGGGGTGGGGATTCGGCCTCCCCCAGAATGGCAACTGACCCCCGTCAAAATGGCTGCGACCCTTCCCCAGAGAATTATCGATTTTTTGTGAAAGTTGGTAAAAGTTGTAAAAAATGTGCCTTTTTAGGCGTTTTTAGCTTATTCTTGGCTAAAAAATCTCAAATTTTCGGCGCTTCGCGCGTCATATGCACACTTTTTGATTAATTTACTCAATTTTTTAAAATCTTTTTTAGATTTATTTTACGTTTTCATGTTCTAGAAAGAGCGATCATTATCTAAAACGTCGAAAAACAGTGTTTTTGACGTGTACCATCGTTTTCCAGTCAAAAAAGGCACTTTTAAAAATTTTTGGGCCTGACCCCCAGAATTTTCATGCTGTACATGCATGCCTCAAACCCCCATGTAATCGTCGGCTCAGGACTATCGAATGACAAGGAACAGTGATTTCGAAGAAGCTGGAAAGTAAAGGAATATCGATAATTATTGAAATAAAATTGTTCTAGAATTTCTTATTCATTCAGAAAATTCGGATTTAAGCGAAAGTAAATAGTAAGATTTTTAAGGATCAATCCACGATATATTTCAAGACAACATATTTATGACAAATTTTCTTCGTTATGAGATTTAACACATTTAAAGCGTTTAAGCTATAAATTCAGCGACTTACAATGTTAACGTCCTGGTAGCTAAGGAGACAAAGACAGAACGATTTCCTCAGATTTTTCTGTTTTGGAAAAAATTTTAGTTTTTAAACAAACTTTATCATAGGCGTTTAAAAATCTTCCCGGTTTGCCCCGAAATAGCCGACTAACATTTCTCTAGTTAGCAGCAATGAGGAAGCTAGTTTCATTGAAATGGAAACCCAGAAAAACAAGAAACCAATGTTTAGCAAGTTAATTGGACTGCAGACCCTTTCGTCTGTTGTGCAAGCTTATCTAGCCCTCGATTGATCATCAATTTCTACAAAGAAGCATGAAATGTAGTCCATTCTCTCACGTTCAAGATATATCTGTATAAATACAAAATTCTGTCATTAGCATATTATATATTTTTGATATAATCAATATTCTCCTGATTTTATAAACAAACTTCTATTTGCCGGTTGTATTATGAAATACTGCCTGCCATTTGCTGCTTACAAATCCATTTGCTTTTTTCTCTATTCGCTTGATCATTTTCGTGTTACACAGCTTGATACAAAGGCTTGTTTGTAACGATTGTGTATCAACAGCTCCACCAGTCCCAACAACCCAACCAGTCCCAACAGCCTCACCATCCCAACAGCCCCACCATTAAATTCAACAGCCCCACCAGTCCCAACAGTCCCATCAATTCCAACAGCCCCACCTTCCCAACAGCCCCACCAATAATCCCAACAGCCTCACCAGTCCCAACTGCCCCACCAATCCCTATAGTTTCACCGTTCCACCGTTCAAACTGTCCCACCGTTCCAACAGTCGCACCGTCCTGACCACGTATAAGCGTGGGGGAGGGGATGTTTCGGGTTCGAACTCCCTCTCTCAAAATCTGAAAAACCCCTTAAATTATGGTAGACCTCAGAATTCAATTTTTAGCACATTTCTTTGTCACTTCATTACCCCACCAGACCCTAGAATTCGGTCGCTGCCATTGCATGGTCCCACCCAACTGTCCCACTGTGCCAGCCATAGATGCACAGCAGGACCGATCTGGAGAAAAAGTTCTGAGCCGAAAATTACCCCAAAAACGGATATGCATGTTAAAATATCATAAAAACTACGCTAATCCACCGTTTGCTGGCTATTTTAGCGCAGGTTTGCGTGAAAGTTTTGATTTTAATTTAATTTTAACTTTTATCTTGCACTAGAACATTTTTCATTTTTTCTGGAAGTTTGGACCATCATGAGCAGGCATCTAATCTTGCGAGATGATTCGAATGAGGCAAAATCCCGGATTGCACAAATATGCTGAAACTTCAATTCTGGAGGGTCTACTGGTCTCGCAGGTGGAGTTATTCTGAGAATGTAAACTCCTACGCCCGTGTATGGCCTTGATGAAATATTTGAAGTCGAAAATAAATCTTTCATATGAAATTTAATTTTTATTTAATAATATAAAAAACTTATAGTTAGGATAATACTTAAACGCTATGTGTAAATCTTGAATAACACTGGCGGACACATCGTTTTTTCTTATTTCATCGCCATGCAAAAGAGAACGTAAATCAATTGGAAATCATTTTAACGAGCTTAGAAAAATGCAAACGCAGCAGGATTTAAAAGTTAGGAAACAGTAAAAAACATGATAGGATTCACCCACACATGCAATTAGGGTGGGTGAGGGGGTATTACCCCCGCTGAAGGGTCCAGAAATTAGATACTGTCGATTGATTTAGTCCCAAAATGGTGCGTTTTATGCAATTTTGTAGTCATTTATTCCTTATTATTAATTACTACAGTTTGTTTAATTAAACGGGAACCCGTATAAGTTATATGTTTTAAACGTACATCCGTATGCTTTAAAACGCATTTCTTGTATAATAGCGATTGCAGCGATGGGTGGGACTGTTAGGACGGTAAGGCTGTTGGGACGATAGGAGCTCTTGGTACGATGGGCTGTTGGGATTCGTGGGGGCCCTTGAGACTGGTGGGGCTGTTATCATTATTGGTGGGGCTACTGGGACGGTTGGGCTGTTGAGATTGGTGGGGCTCTTGGGGGACTGGTGGGGCTGTTGCGATTATTGATGAGGCCATTGGAATTGGAGAAGGTGTTGAGATATCACCATTTGTAACCATACTTTGATGGGAAGATTTTTCCGCAGAAACAAATTTAAACTAATAATGCAAGCAGATTGAATAATTCCAAATTTCTCCATTTTTATGCGCGCGTCTTATTTTTTAAATTGTATTTATTCACAATAGGTCGCGCCTTAAGGCAAAGTTTCGTTTTCTTAATATCAATTTAATTGTTCTCAACAATTTACTAAATTACGATTTCTTGTTTGAAGGTATTCCTACCCATTTCTATTCTGCTCGTTTTGAACACGATCAATTCTGTGGCACATGTGGAGTAAAAGACGAAAAGAGACGCTTCGTGAACGATGGGTCAATAATAATGTTCTGGCAACGGCGAGGATTCTAGTTAACCCTCAGACGGTGCGTTAGAGAATTAAATGCATATTTAAGAAGTGTTGGAAAGCTGTTGTTCTTTCTTTGTCGGTCCCGAACACCTGAGTGAATAATGATTTAACATCAAACAACATGTTTGGAGATTGTTGTGAGATTTTTCCTCGTATAAAGCTATTCGCCACCCACAACGTTTTTTGGCTCCTAGACTTATTGATTTGTAAGAAAAATCGTAGAAAAGGTGTTCTTTTGAGTGTTTTTTGCGATTCTTTGGCACAATAGTGTCAAATTTCTATGATATAATCAATATTCGATTATATTTTGTTCAATTTACTAAATGTTTATGATATTTTTTGAATTTTTTATGTTTTTATGTTTCAGAATGAACATCGTTAGAAATGCCTGAAAATGGTGTTTTTGCCGCTTATCAATCGTTTTAAGCTCAAAGAAGCACTTAAAAAATTTTCCCGTTACACTTTCCTCGAATCCTTATGCTGTGCACGTATGATTAAGACGTTGTATACAAAAAATTGTTTTCGCCGTCATCTACTCACGGGTCAGACTCCAAATTGTCCAAAACAGTCTAAAACAGTCCTGAATATCCTTTTCTTTATGCGCAAAATAGACTTTCGGTTTTCTATTTACTAATATCATTTCCATAACAGCAAATCTTTCTTAAAATTTTGAAATTTTAAAATTCTTTGTGTGATTGCATACGTTGTTCTGTATTACCCGCTTTATACATCTTTTTCAAAGCAGCTTGTGCGTTTCCGTGTGAGGAGTTCCTGCTGCTCTTAAGCAGCAATTTTTCTACTACCTTGTGTTGATACAACTTTTGTGAGAGAAGCCACAAGTCTATGCAAAACGATTCTACTAGTTCCAAAGCCTCACTCAGCTAAGTATGTCCATCGTGAGACAATGTCGGGTGTTTTAGTTTTTTTGCGTTCCCATTGTTTTTGAGTTGTGGGCAACCACTATATCTCGTATTTTGTTCAGATATCCATGAAAGTAAAATGTAGATGCTCGGATACACTGAGGGCTGCTGCAATTCGAAGTGTTGCTTTAGTAAGCACGTATTTAGTTTGCAATTCGGTGCACTTGTTCATCAGCATCGTGGAGCACTTGAACATGAACCACCGGCTTCCATTCTATGGATTTTTATTGGATATCGTGTCATTCTTGTTCATGCTAAATTCTTTTTTGCGCATTTTCGTCCACGCATTTTGCAATAGGAACATTAGACGCTTATTGAGAAGCAAATTCTGTCCACAGTGCGTCGACAAAACCAAGTAAGCAGTTTATATTTTGAGTCAAATTTTATTAAATAATTCATATATTCCCTTGCACGATCTCGTTTTACGGGATACTACATTGAATAAATTAATTACGGATAAATTGAGCACAGAAATTACGTTTCATTGCTCATGTAGCGCGTGCCTTTTTTATTAATAATGTGTAGGTATATTTTTACTCCGCTTACCCGTGTGAGCTTATAAGTAGAGACCGAATTTTTAGGTGCAAAAAAAGTTAAATTAGGTGCAAAAAAGGTGCAAAAAATTCATCAAATAGATGCAGAATTAGGTGCAAATATTATTGGAAATTCACATGCTAAGAGCGCTGTTACTCAAGCAAAAACTTGTTAAATGCGTATATTATTGGCCCATCACTTGCAAAAAACACTTTTACTCGAACAAAAACTTATTGAATGCGACAATATTGTACATTTCGATATTGTCAAATGTCAGGTTTTGGCGGTGATCGGATAAGATTAATTTATATAGTGGAAAAGATCGCTCAACGTCCACAGATACGAGGGGTGCAAATAGCGTCTTCAATCTTTTTATCAGGGTTCGTTTCACTGACAAAAGCTACCGTTCAATCTGACTCAAATTCCTCGGCTAATTTTGTAGAATTTTTAGCTTTTTTGAATCCAGCAGCCAAAAAAAGACTGTGTTGGTCTTTGATTGGATCTTGAAATCTGCCCAGAATGCCGAGCGATTTGAAATAGCTGCGTAACTCGTTGTTTTTGATGTTTTTCATCAATCTGAATCACGACGTCACAGGCATCACATTTTAGGATAGCGCCATCGGTAATAATTTTTTCTGCAGCGAACTCTTTGGCTAAAGCATTCAATTTACAGTTCCCAACTTTCGGCATCTTGCCAAAAACAGAATTATGCACCCGCGCTACAATGTACAATGTGTAACTTGTGAGCTAAATTATTGAGTTTTAGGTGTAAAATTGGCGAAAGTCGAGATTAGGTGCAATTAGGCGCGCAAGTCCTATTTTAGGTACAATTAGGTGCAACAAACCATTGACTATATGCTTCAAAAAAACACTGTATTTTATGCTTTTCTGGCATTCTCCTGTCAAGGCGAGTCAAAAAAAGGTGCAGTACCTATAAAAATCCGGTCTCTACTTATAAGTAACTTCAATGAGCAATCGTAATAAGTATAATACGATGGAACAAAAAAGATGAATATACTTGGAATTGTGGATTAGTAAGGATGTAAAAGGATGGGACTAGGAAAAATCTACCTAAAGTCGCAAAATCTGCAAAAAATCACACTTTCTCTAAGCAACGCAAAAAATCGAAGTATATTCTGCAGCCTCTAAAAAGGGTCTTTTTTAAAATAATGTTCAAAGTTTCAGATAAGAGTGTATAAACGAAATCTGTAATGTTTATTTTTTTAATTAATGGCAAGTAGCAACGCTGACTAGCTTCGTATCCTGATCGATAGAAAATTAAGTGGTATTGTATTTAAAGTTGTTTTATTTTGTTCTGAGCATTAAAGCAAGCAAAGCAGCGGCCGATTGATTAGTGCACAATCCTTAAGGGCATGCTAGTGTACCTACATCTAGTCTGTTTCAAGTCAGCTTAAGTGTTTCCTACTGTTCTAAACCATTCATTCAATTGGCTTAGAAAGACAGTTAGTTTACTCAACATCATTTCCCATAGCTACTGCGTAGCTAATGTGCTGCTTTTTCAATCATTTTATGGTTAAATATTTATTTTAATCTGTTTGCCGCAGAATATACTTCGATTTTTTGCGTTGCTTAGAGAAAGTGTGATTTTTAGCAGATTTTGCGACTTTAGGTAGATTTTTCCTAGTCCCATCCTTTTACATCCTTAATAATCCACAATTCCAAGTATATTCATCTTTTTTGTTCCATCGGAGCATTTTTCTTTGCTAGTACCCCGCTTTTAATTAGTATGATTTGAGTACCTCAGTCAGTAAACACATACAGTAACATGCCATTATAATGACAGCAGTCCGAGAACACGGAAAGCAATACTGTTCTTAACATCAGCATTATCCTTCTCAAACAAGACAACCTTACATTATTTTAACAGATCGAAGTTTTTCAGCATTAACTTTACGCAAATTTTAAGTGTAAGGAACACTAACGCTCAGATTTGGAAGTAAAATAAATTTGTAGTATAAACTACATTTTAACAACAAATGATTAGTGCAAATTTAACACAACTACTAGGTGTAGAGAAAACTAATAGTCAGATTCTCAATTCTGATTTTACGTAGAACATTTTGAAAAAAATTAAGCTTCCGCAAGGCTCTAGAACAAGAGTTGAGTTAATAGGCAGTGTAAACTTTACACAACCACAGAGTTTAAAGAAAATTTCAGTCGGATTCGTTATTCTGATATTACGATCAACATTTATGAAAAAATTAAGTCTCCACAATGGCCCAAGGACAAATAAATATCAGATGGGTTAACGTAGACTCAAGCTACGTTCACTTCGCTTACTTAACCCGAATCTCAAGCTTATGCGCTCACACGGGGGTTCTCGCCCTTTTTAGGAGGTCGATCACCAGCCGGCGATTCGGGGGTAAGCGGCCCGGCCTATTCAAGGTAGCCCGTCCCTCTACGCACGCACCTAGTGAAACTTACTTACTTAACCCCTTTGAGATTAAGTACCTAATTAAAGTAAGTTCCCCGGAAACCTAATTGAGGGCTCAAAAAGATTATTATTTAACTTATTTTGGGCCGAATTCCGGTGCTTGAAAATATTAAGGGTTCCTAAGTATAGTGTAGCACAAGGACAGAATTCAACAGCACGGAAATTCAACCGAGCCCATCATCGTTAATTAAATAATTAATTTTTACAATATTTTTTGGACAGAAAAATTATGAAGCAATTAAAAAGCGACAGCATGGAGGATACATGCTGCTGACCGTCGTGTTACGCTAATCGGGTAAAATCAAACAATGTAATTAAACAAGGGCACAAGGCCCTGCCAAAGGCATACAACAACTGATGCCTATTGGCACAAACACGAATGATTAAAAACAAAGCGTACGGCTGAAAGAAGCGTGCACACTAAGCAGGAAAACTAACAGACGAGTTCTGCAGCCAAGCAGATAAAAAGGCAGGTACGGAGTCTGCTCACGTACGGCGACGAAAGGAAAAAAGATTCGCTCAGCGTTGAAGCTGGCGGAGACTGGAGAGGCTCTCAGGCTCAAAAACTAATTGTAAAATGTAAAATCTTAAAGTGCCGTCAAAACTGCGCTCGCACGCAGTTTTAACTGATGCGGAAAAAGAGGCGTAACAAGAGATGAAAAGGATCTATGAATACGACAATAGGCCTATGGGCAAAAGCTTACGGTAAAGGCAGTGGCGGATCCAGGATTTTCCTAAGGGGGGGGCGGTACCCCTAAGGGGGGGGGGGGCGGACCCTGACTTGGGCGGAAAAATTAGCTGTTTTAACCCGAAAATCGCTAAAAATCGCTTAAAAATGCTTAATTCTGCGCACTTTTTGGGCCGATGGGGGAGGCGGCCCCCCTAAATCCGCCCCTGGCTAAAGGTATGTACAAACGAGACAGGCACAAATATGAGACACACACATATGATCTTTTAACACAAGTAAGATATAATAACACACATACCAATTCGTACTCAAGTCGCATTAAGCCCGAGTACCCATTTTCCTATCCCGGATTTTGATTGAAAATATGTGTGGGAATGGAATGAAAAATATGATAATTTTTAGGGGAAGGTGGTCCCGGGCGACTCACTTAAGCGTTGCGCTTAACGGTCGTGTACGTGCGTATGGAAATTGAGCACAAGAATGTACATCTGGGGCAATCAATCGGTTTTTTTCATCTGTTTCAAAAAAAACTCCAAACCGATTTTTTTCCCAAAAATTTTTTCAGTGTAAAGTTTACAAACATAAGTTTGGCACATACAAACGTACTACAATCAAAGGGCTATAAACTGGCCCAAACCGAATTTATTTACACTTTACTTTCTCTGTTCAGAAGTCGGGAGAGGTCGAATAGGATAAAAATAAAGTACTTTCTAAGGGGTGGCGAACAAAAATATGAAGTGAAGAAGTCAGGAGAGGTCGAATAGGATAAAAATAAAGTACATTTTAAGGGGTGGCGAACAAAAATATGGACAAACACGTATTTTTCACTGTCCACCACATTGTAAACTTTAAAAATCTGAACCGAACGCCCCATTGAGTGTAAATAAATTCGGTTTGGGCCAGTTTGTATCCCTTTGATTGTAGAACGTTTAAATGTGCCAGACTTATGTTCCGCGAAATATTTGATATGATTTACCAATTGAATACGAAAAAACCTGTTTTTTTCGCCTATTTTACACCTCAGATTTCGAACTTTACACCCCCATAAACAACTCAATATTACGTTTTTTTGAACGCGGTTTGCTTCGACGTGTAGCCCTTAAAAGTTACTTTATATTTATCTATTTAAATTATCGTAACTCATAACCGAAAAAGTTGGCTGAGAAATCTTGGACAAAATCTGTTTTTTACTCATCCACTAGAGTGTAAAGTTTAAACCCCTGGTACTGTGTATTAATTGTAGAAAAGTTTGAAGGTCAGATTCGTTATTCTGACCTCACAGAGAACATTTTTAAAAAAAATTTATCATCCACGACGCTCTGAGCGGAAAAAATTTTTCAGTGTAGAGTTTACACCTGCACTAATAACGCAATATTGATTGTAAAGAAACAAAATAAATTTTGACGCGTAGCGCTTAAGACGAGGCAGATTTTAAAGGTAGTTACCACGTTCTTTCTACTAATTGGAGAATATGGCAGGGAAAAAAATATTTTTTGTCTCAGACTTTTTACAATAAACCGCCTCTAAATTCGAAAATATTACTTTTTAAGAAAAAATAAAAAAGTTTCTCCTAGATTTTATAACCGTCTACCTTTCGAAACCAATCAGACTGCATAGAATGTAAAACTGAGTTAGATATGCTCTTGCACATGAAAAGAGTAAAACCGTCTAATTTACATTCCTGTGCAACAACCAATGAGTGTAAAGAAATTTTAAGACCAGATTCGTAACCTACTAATTAGGAAAAACATTTTTAAAAAAATTCATCATCCACGACGCTATGGGCGGAAAAAATGTTTTCAGTGAAAAATTTACACTTGCACTAATAACGCAATATTGATTGTAAAAAAACAAAATAAATTTTGACGTGTAGCGCTTAAGACGAGGCACATTTTAAGGGTAGTTACCACGTTTTGTCTACCAAGTGGAGAATATGGCAAGGAAAAATTCTTTTTGTCTTAGACTCTTTACAATAAACCGCCTCTAAATTCGAGAATATTACTTTTGAAAAAAAATTAAAAAAGTCTCCCCTACATTTTTTAACCGTCTACATTTTGAAACCAATCAGACTGCATAGAATGTAAAACTGAGTTATATATGCTTGGCCACATGAAAACTGTAAAAAAACCGTCTAATTTACACCCCTGTGCAACAACCAATGAGTGTAAAGAAATTTTAAGACCAGATTCGTAACCTACTAATTAGGGAAAACATTTTTAAAAAAATTGGCCCTCCGCAAATTATTTGAATTTTTGGTGTAAACTTTACACACTCACGACGCGCTCGGTATTGAGTGTAAACAAGAAAAAAATGGGGGCACTAAGTTTTTTTATTATCTACCTTTTAAAAAAAACCGCACCTCTCAGATGTGTGCCGTTACAGCTGTGAGGGGGGACACAAATTTCGCACTCGCTGTGAAAAACATATAAGAAAAAAGGATGGCCAAGTATATTATAGGTAGCGCTATCGCGCTACCTATGATATGATGAAACGGCGGTCGCCAACTTTCACATACGACAGCAGTAATAAAGCTAAGCCTTCCCCAGAATTCGGGAGATCCAACCCAAGTTCGTTCGGCACGGCTACAATGCGGGCTCATGTTGAGCAGGGTCGTTTTATATTCTATGTTGAACACTTCCAAGTCATATGAGTGCGGGGTATCGGAATAAGTTTTTATAGTATTCGCATGACTAAGGAAATTCAGAGATGAGATTTTCAGATAACTTTTTGCATTAAGCGCAAGCTTCGAAACTATGACGCAAATAATATCGCAAATTTCGATGCTAATATCAGAGTTTAAAAATTGGAGCATTACACTTAGCAGAATTGTAGGCATACATTGGTGTGGAGATTTGGACCAAACATGCACAGAGGAATAGGGATCTACCTACACTCTCGAAAGAAGAAAAAAATCAATTCATTTTGAAGAAAACAAATCAGAATTAAAACCAAAAAATGGGCAGAAAGGAAAACTTATTTCAAAAGCACCTGGAATTGACCAAAACTATCAACATGGTAGTTAGCACGCTGTTCTGACGATAAAATCAATAAATGTTTATTCAAGCTCTAAAGAGCTGTGACTGACCCCCATAGACTGGTCTGGCAGACACTCCAAAGCGGCCAAGCTGTTCACTTTTGGTTCGAAGCCCTCACGTATTTGGAAGATTACTTGTAGAATTTGCTTAATCCTTAGCATTCTAGTTTTAAAAATTTAATTTTTTTGCGATTCTTCATGCTTGTCAAAAAATATTTAAAGTTTTAATTTTTGCTCCATGATCAATTTTTTACTCTTTTCTTGCCTTTGAAAATTTTGAAACAAATGTCAGAAGTCTTGCCTCGTTTGTGTGCACATACGGAGATCTCAAAGTCCTCACAGTCTCAGGAAACTCGTCACAAAAGCTTACAACAATTGAAAATACTGTTTGATTTTGTTGAAATTCATTAGCTTGAATTAAGTGCTTCGACTGTGTAGGGCTCAAAAGAATTTAATCCGTATAATTAATCACAGAATAATATTATTAACGTTTAAATTGATCTTCCTGTAGGAAAGGTAGTAAAAGGTGATCAATTTTCTTTATTTTCATTTCCAAATTATCAGACAAAAATCAATTTTAATTTTTAAAAACTTTTGAAATAAAAATTTTTTCTCAAAGAGACTACCTTTTATGCCACGTTTCTTATTTATTGCTTGAATTTATGTGTGCGTTTGTAATATTCCATCTGATTTTACTTTTACATGTTCAGCGACATACACAGAGTTGCTAGGTACTATGAGTTAAGTTTTCGAAGGATTAGTAGTTTTTGGAGTCTATTTGCGAAACTATGTCAGGATTCCATCTTATTTTTCTTTTGCTGCTCAGCGACATACACTGAATTGCTTGCTCAAAAGTTGGAAAGGTAAAAAAAGCGATATTACTCACGAAAAGTGGACAATTTTAAAAAAAGACGAAGCACCGATTTGTGCATAAACTTTCTTCCTCTTTACTTAACAAGCCTATATATAATATATAAATCAATAAGGACGAATCAAACATATTAAGTTTTCTAAAAAGTACAGGATTAAAAAATTTGTCCCTTTTGAAAGAAAATCTCAATTTGTGAGCAAATTATTCGCTACTTTTCGTTTTTGTGTAAAAACTTTCACATGTTGACTTGCGAGTTCAGGATTGAACTACGTAACTGGCGTAGCGTAAAAATTTTAGGTTGTTTTTAAACTTTCACATGTTATGCCCAGGTCGGTCTATTAGAGGTCAGCAAAATAGCTTTATTTAGGCAACGGCCTTGCAAACAAGGGAAAATGTAGAAAAAGCGAAGGAACCATTTTAATTCATGGTTTTAAGATCGTCTCAATCATTTTTGCAAAATTCTTTTGACTTTCGTCCATTTTGACTTCAAAAAACGTTTGTTTAAGAACAATTTCTTCCTCAACGTCCGTTATTTCTTCCGCTGGACCTGCAAATGCGCCTGAAAATTGGACGAGCTGTAGACGCTGCATGGACCGGAATTTCAAGAATCCAGCATACAGGGAAGACGCCGTTCTCATTACCTCGGTTTGAGTTGCATTCGTGATGATTCGCAATCGTAATATTGGTACATTCGCTTAATTGAATCACTGTTCTCTTATATTTACGTGTCAAATAGAAAGAGTGTCAGATGACAGGGGGATCAAAAGTATACGCATAATTTCAGTTGAAACAGAGGTAATACAAGTAGCATGTTCCAAGTAAATCTGGGCCCGCTTTCAATGTGTTTAAGCTTAAGCCAGACTTAAACCTGACTTATATATGTGGTCAGGTTTAAGCCTGGCTGGCTTAAGCTAGGCTCAAGCCAGGCTTAAGCCTATGTCAAGCCTAGCTCAAACCAGGCTCAAATCTGGCCAGTATGTTCAAATCTTGAAGTCAGGTTTAAGCCTGGCTCAAGCCTAAACATTGAAACCAGGCCCTGCTTTACTAAGTCGATTCAGATAGTCTTAATATGTCGAATCGATTTGGTTACCATCTGTTGTTTTTCGTAATTTTTGTGTAGATACGTATGTATATAGGTACCTTAGTATTTTCAACAGTAATCTGTTTCTTTTCGAATAACGTTTATTGAGCAATAAGAATTAAAAATATTGTTTTACTAATGGAACTGCTCATTCCTCCAACCGCTAATACTTTAATTTCTTTAAAATTTAATCGTACGTTGGCATAAGGTGCACGCGGTGTGACATGATCGCAATGCCTTACTTTCCTTGAACATGTACTAAACTATTTTGTCCTATCTAAAAATTATTCCAATAAGTGTGTAAGTACTTACTAACGGATCTACGACAAAACGTCCCTGACAAAATGTCCCTAACAAAACGTCCCCTACAAAGCGTCCCTAGCAAAACGTCCCCACGACAAAACATCCCCAACAAAACGTCACAAGTAAAACGTCCTCGATCTTTTAAAAGTTATTAAAATAACATAAATCGATGTATTTTGTGATGTGCTGTTTATTTAACTTGCTGTATGAATAGTGATAAAATAAGTAATTAAAAAGTAAAAATCATAATAAATCTAATTGAAAGATACACGAAGTAATCAAAACAAAAAAATTCGTCAAAAAGGATTTCTACTTACTCAATTCAACCATAGATGCATAGCATGGCCGATCTGGGGGTCAGCCGGTCTGGGGGTCAAAACTTGAGTTTTTGGGCCACAATGACCTCAAAAGTGGTATAAACGCTAAAATAGCGTTAAAATTATGTTATTACACACTTTATGATCAATTTAAAGCACTTTTGAAGAAAATTTGTACGTTTTTTATAATTCTTGCCCTTCATTTTGCCTCATTTACCTAAGAACACTTCCCATTTTTCCATTCTGGGGTCTAAGCCCACAAACCCTACTCCCACGTGCATGTCTGGTTATGACTACAATGCCTGCCAGCTGTACTTAGCAGATCTCAAAAAAAGAGCAAAGTGACGGAAATCAAAGCACTGATTACATCAATAAGCGTTAATGAGCAATGAAAAATTTAGAAATCCCATCGAGCGTTGACCGGGCAATTAATTAAAATTAATTGAAAAATTAAGCGCAATACATGTTCGCGGTGCTAATGCACTCCCTAGCATAAATTGGAGAGCAAAAGTAGCTGAAATACGTCTTCGTAATCGCTGGGAAAGAAGAACATGAAAATACTGATAAAATAAAAAAACATACATTTTAGCTTTGCTTTTCTGAATAAAGTATAATCATTACAATATCAAACGAGTGAACTATAGGAAAATAAAAACCGATGATCAATATTTTGTCATGTAGGTAGTTTTTATATACCCTGCTTAATCAATGTATAAGAAACGTGCAGGGTTAAATACGTTTTGTCATCTTGGGGGACGTTTTGTTGTGACACCATTTCTTTTGCATTTATTATTTGTACGAATGCTACGAGAACAAAGATCAGTATTATTAAATTTAAGGCGAGTATTATTAAATTTAAGGCGCTAGCTTATGTTTTGGCAATTAAAAAAAGCGCTCAGGCATTTCAATCAGGAAAGCAAGTTTGTATCAGAGCGGAGCTATAATTTCACAACGGATTGTGCATTATGCTTTATTATAATTGTTGCTTTTGCGAGCGAAAACACGTCATGCTACTTGCCGTTAAATCATAAAAGAACTTTCTTCTCCAGAGCAATAAACCTGATTTATTTAATCATTCTGTTATCGATATATCATATCACTTTTAACTTCTTAAGCGCCTTTATCTCTAAATTTGTCTTATTTTATTCCTTGAAATAACTTCAATTAGGCTAAACTTAAGAATATGGTACTTTTAGAAAAGGAGCAAAACGAATAAGGCAGGCCAAAATTTTTTTGCCAAACTGGTAGAATGTGATAAATTGAAGCGCGGAAAAAAATTTGGTGAAAATCTTAGTCATACTTGCAAAGTTGCAGGCAACTCTCGATTTGAGTGTTGGGTGGGACGATTAAACGGCTCGATCCAAGGACTTACACATTTGTCAGAAATGAATAATATGGGCTGAAATTACGGAAGAAAGCATTGCGATGAAGGAGAAAAAAGAAAAAGGGCGCGGAAGCCTGTTCGAAATTTTTAAAACTTAAAAAATTTTCATATTTTTTGCATGTTTTTTTCGGTTTTACTTGATAAGATATACGAAAATCTAAGTTTTTGCTTCTATTATACTTAGGCTTAGGCTTAGTATATCTGAAAAGGTGTTTTAAGCTGCTTAGGTCGAGGTCGCTCCCGCTCAGGTCGATGTATAGATGCTTAGGTCGATGTATAGATGCTTAGGTCGATGTATAGATGCTTAGGTCGACGTAAATTGGGTATCTACATGTGATTCTGCATTCAGCTGTTTGAATCTTTAAATACTTTAGGTCGAGAAGATGCTTGCTTAGGTAGAGAAGAGGCTACTTAACGAAACCCATAGCTTTTGTAATATTGATCATAGACGGATGAAATTTTTTTTCCGCGCTTTCTTTAAACATATTCTAAGTACTAAGTGAAAAAATCCGCTCTTCTGAAATTTATTTTTCAGTATTTTGAAAGTACCATATTCTTAAGTTACTCACTTCAATTATATACTCATACGTGCATAGATATATTCTTCTATCGAGGTGCTGTTATTATCATTATTATTATGATTATTATTATTATTATTATTATTATTATTGTTATTATTATTATTATTATTATTATTATTATTATTAATTTATTGTTATTATTATTATTAATAATTTATTGTTATTATTATTATTATTATTACTATTATTATTATTACTATTAATTTATTATTATTATTATTATTATTATTATTATTATTATTATTATTATTATTATTATGATTATGATTATAATTATGATTATGATTATGATTATGATTATTATTATTATTATTATTATTATTATTATTATTATTCATTATTATTATTATTATTATTATAATTATTATTATTATTATTATTATTACTATTTATCTATTATTCATGTATAATAATCGAACAATATATTTTGTTTTTCAGAGTTAATAGAAATTTTTTACTTGCATTATTTAATTGCTATGCATGCACAAGCATCTGTGCTATTTCTCGCATCTTTTTGTCATCTTTTTAGTAATAGCATGCATCTAAGTACTTTTTACTTTTTTCTATTTAATTTATTTTTCTATCCTTTTTTCCCCTGTTTTTTGGATTTTGTCATATTGATGACTGACTCCCTATTATTTATTTAGTTACCTTTTGTGCTCCATTAAAAGTGATTCGGCGATTAAATTTAAACCTGACTCATTCCAGCCTAGAATGACTTCAAGCTTTGGAATTAAATCATCTTTGAAAATAAAGTTTAAGTCAGCTGGATTCAAAAATTTAAATTGAAATCGGCACACTTTTCTATGAAATAGTTTCACGAGCATATAATTTTTACACATTTTTAAAATTTCAATACATACACTGAATTTTCAACTTAAGATTTTGTCAAATCTAAATTACTTGAATGTACTATTCTGAAGTAATTTTTTAAAATTATTTTTTTATGTTTCAGAGAAAGGCTTTAAAGCGATATTTTTAAATCGATGGATGCATAACATTTTCGACATTTTCATATATGTAAGGCATGTTTTGTATAACTTTTTTTCCAGTTGTTGAAGTCCTTTTGTTTTACAAGTGAGACGATTAATTACCCATGTGGAGGCGTGTAACCTATCGCAAGGATCGATTCATGCCGATTCTTCTCTTTCTTATCCTTGTGTATCTCTATTGCGTTATCAGCTTTCACTGGAATAATAAGTTTGATGCTAAATTGAAGCCATCATCACATCAGTTCGACAGGAGAAAGTTTGTTTTGTTAAATCAAGACAACGCGAGCTATTCAGAATATTACGACCTCGTGTTTTCTAATAATAAAACACTTAAAGAAAAATCGAATCTGGAAGATGGAATTGAATTACACGATGAGATAGACTTCTTCATGGAAAATCAGGCAAAAATTCAAAACGACGAATACGGTAGGTGTTTCAGAAAATTCAATGAACTTAATGCGACGTACGGTTGGAAGTTGAGTCCCAAAAAATGCGACGATGAAGTTAAACACGTCATTTTAATAAAATCCAGTATTTTTCGAAATTCGCTTCGATCAGCTTTGAGAAAAACATGGGCTCAAGAGATTACTATACGAGGGTAAGGAAACCGCACTCTTCAATAAAACTTTCTTGTTATTCATTGTCAGATTACTGCCGGGAAAATTCTTAAGAGAAAACTACAAGGTCATACGAAACAGTCGATATGTGACGATGGGACCACACCTGGGCGTCGGGGGGGGTTTGGAGGTATGCACCCCCCCAGAAACCAAAATACCCCCAGAAATCAAAATACCCCCCCCCAGAATTCAATTTTTGAAAATTTTTTTCGTTTTTTTTCGCAATTTTTTGATGCCAATGGATAGTGCTTGATGAGAAACGTCAAAAAATGGTGTTTTTATCGCCATACCACCATTTTTAAGGCCATTTTTCGACCTTCAAAAAAATCTTGCACCCCCCAGAATTTTCTTGCTGCCCACGTATGGATGGGACTCCATTTTTGGTAGGGATGGAGACCTATTAGTCCGCTAGTAAGAAAGTGGGTAAAAAGAGAAAATTCAAATTGAAAAGTTTAATTAATGACTATCTGTTTTTATACTGTAGGACTAGATATAAACTTACCTACTTAATGAGTTATTATGAGTAGGAGCACAAAATTTCGACTGAAAACAAGTCTAGAGTTAAACTTGAGGTATCAGCTCATTTGGCTCCAAAATGAGGTAAGCTTAAGCTCATTCTTGGTTTATCTTAAGTCTAACTCTATAAACTTTCTAACAAATAAGAGATTTGTACTTACTTACTGTTTGGGGGGCCGACCAGATTATTAAGTATTAAAATTAATAATCTTTTGATAATAACCGAAATTATTAAGTAATTTCATTGGTAATTATCTGAACACGATTATGAATATACTGTGAAAATATATCGAGCATATTGATAGCTGCGCGTGACAGATTCTAAGATAGTTAGTGTACGTTAAAAAGAACAACTTGCAATGACAATTAATGTTAACCTTACGATAGGCTAGCAAAATAAATATATTAAATTAACGAAGCGCGGCTTAATTCAAACTGATCAGCAAACTAAATTAACCGGCGCGACGTTACAGCACAAATCGACGTGATGGGCGAAAAATAAACGAGCTGTCGCATCATATAGTCGTCGCAAATTATTAAAGAATGAAAAAGAATAAAGAGAAAAAGGACGCTATCAATATTTTTAGAAAAATTTACATAGCACTAGAAAAAATGGGAAAAGGCAAAAAAGCGTACCTTACAAAAAATAGATTTTGTCAACAGTGTACAGCACAAGCACAATATTTGCATAAACATATTTGCGTAACGATACGTTATACAATGGACATTGAAATAATACGTACAAGAGACAAATGCAAAATACTTTGTACACGCAAAATATCAGATTACACAATTTATGAGAAATAATCGGAAATAAGGCTAAACAGCAAATTGAAATAACTTAAATTTTACAAAATTTCTCAAAAAATTAGCTCAATAAAAATAAGCACTTTAGGTAATGGCAGGAGACTGATGTGCGACTGATAGATGTTGTTTTACATAGGAGCAGCCTGACGGCACAGGAGGGGAAAGCATTGATAAAATAAGGCGCCGAATTAAAAATTGACAAAGAAATCTGATTTTCAATATTGCTTGAGATAAATCTGAAATATTTAATTAGTGTACTTTTACGCTATTTTAAAATTTAACACGCTTTTTGTATCTTGTGTAGCTTAAAGAGCCTGAAAATTAATATTAATATGTTATCTAAATACTATCACAGGCTGAGTTCTAATTTAGAAAGTTATACGAGAAATCCGCGTCGAATTATACGGAATTATGTTTTTTATGGGATGGAGAAAGCAAATAATTTAGCCTCTGTCCCTGGCTTACCCCTGAGTTAGACGTGCAGTTTTGATGACTAGACTTTAAAACAGACTCCTAAACACATGACATGATATCAAAAAGAAATTTTCTTTCAGAAACAAAATGCGTCGGATTTTCCTACTTGGCTCGCCGTCCAATGAAGAAAATGTTCCTATGATTAACTTGGAAGCCTCCTTATACGGAGATTTACTTCAAGGCGATTTCGAAGACCTTTATAAAAGTGTTAGCCGAAAAGTTATGACAGGCATGCGCTTTATTAGACTCTTTTGTCCGAAAGTCGAATTAATATATCTCGTAGATGACGACGCTTTTATCATTCCATGGAATTATTTCCGGCTTCTCAACGAAATGTATTACGATGATAGCGGATTCCCAACCAAAGCCTTCTACGCGGGGTTTGATATTACTGGAGCAAGGCCTATTAGGTCGACCATGTATACACATGCACATGTTTTTTTAAAATTATTTTGATATCGCAATAGAACATCTCACATGCTAGCCTAGGAGCAGTTTGTTTTTATAAGGGATTAGGCAAAGATCGAAATTAAAACATTTTAGTTTCTAGCTGAAACCGGATCAAAAAGCGAAGTAGCAAACAAATTACCTTACTGTAAGGTCTGTACTTAAAAACGTTTTTTGTTTAAAAATTTAAATTTTACCTATTGGCTTCAAGCAACCATAGTTCTTCCAGGAAAATTTCTCAGTTATGTTTGTAGAGATTAAGACTCTCAAATTCCAGCTCCCATGTCTGATCAATGTACGGCTATTAAGTACCTAGGTACTTGATTAACATGTCTGTCAGAAATCCTCTCATTGGCACCGTGTGTCTTATTTGAAAAAATAATAAAAATGAGGACATAAATCGTTGATGCCTCCATCTAGTTTACTTATTTAATCTTTACCTATTTGTGTTTTACTGTTTATAGCCACGTCAAACAAAAATGAATGTTCAATTTTTTATATTAAGGACACTCTGAAATTCTAATTGCTAATTAGATCATAATCACAATTTGCAAATTAAGACTTTTCTTATGCTGCATCGTACCTATGAAGCAAACGTCTTAATATGATGTAGGTAGGTACCTAAGCTTATTACATAATAGAATTATTTACGTAAAACCATAAAAAAATGGAAAAATATGAAAAAATCCAATAAAACAAACATAATATACTCAAAAAATTATCATATGACACGGAGTGCCAAAAATTTGAGTCAAAAGATCGCTAAAAACTTATAAAACAAGACCATCAAAAATTTTTGGGGTTGATAAAAATTCCTCAGGGATGAAAACAATCCCCATGCAGGATCATTTATGCATATAACTGCTTTTTGTGCTTTAAGTATAACATTTTATGAGTAAAATTACCTAAAACAATCACATATTCAAGAAATGTATCTTATTTCATTTTAAAATTTTTGAATTCACATCGCTATTGAAACTGTCCATCATTTTAGGGACAACGGGAATCGATGGTTTGTGGCTCAGGAGGAATACCCTTGTCAGCAATATCCACCATATTTAGCTGGTACAGCGGTTGCGTTTTCAGTCTCAGCTATGAACCAAATGTATTTGTGGCTTATAGCATTCGAACCTTTTTTCCTTGATGACGTTTTGTTGGGAATGGTTTCTCGGCTCTCAAATATAAGCCGCAGTTTTTTGGCTCCATCAGCTTATGGAATGTCGTGTAACGAGCTAAATGAGGTTGTTAAGTCTGTTAATAACACCTAAACCTGAACATAATTCATTAAAATTACAATTAAATGATTGAATACTCATTTCTATTGCTGAAAATTTTTCATAGTTATTCAATGAAAGCAGATTTCTCTTTTCCAAAATTAAAACTGTCATCGGCTTGGCACAACTAAGCAGTATAAAGGTGCTGAAAACATCTGAAATTAGAATTTTAGTAAAGCAGCACAATATATCAATAATTCGCATCCACATCCTTTCTTTAAAGCAATATCGGCATTCTAAGATGTGCCGTGTCTGTTTTTTGTCCTGATATTTTTTGGCGTGCAGCCAATACTTCCGATGGTGCATTGCGATAGTTTGAAATCGCTAGATTTCTGAATACCACGAGTTTAAGTGAAACGGACTGTAGGAGTTTTTCACATTGCATGCATAAAAGTTGATGTGGCTTCACGCCTAACTTGAAAAGATGACGTATATTTCTCAATGGATTTTCATTCACAAGTATTCTCAAAGCCGCAGAAAAAGCAGTGGCGCAGCTGTGGAAGGATTGGGAGGACAAGTCCCTAAAAATTTGGGAAATACGAGTATTTTTTACACAGGTCCCCCTAAGAAAAACATGGAAAAATCTTCAAGCGCATCTGAAAGATCGTTTGATCAGATCTTGGTACACTTTTGAACTAATAAGCATAATATTTTGTGGCACTGCACGCCCATTTACTCACATACAGCATGTTTTTAGATATGATTCGAATAAAGTTAGTTTTTAAACATTTTTCAGTGCGTAGATCTCGTCCTAGATGCTGTACTGTTGGCACACCTTCTAAAACAATTAACAATTTTTTCCTATGCTTTGTGAATTCTAGTCAAGCCTCAATAGATAGAAGAAAGGAAAATTTTGAATTTTTCAGATGCATTCTGCTCGAAAAAATCCACAAAGCTACGCAGTTTGTCACGATGCCGACTCGGCCGATCAACAGATAAGGCTATGGAAAGAAATTTGTACATATCCAGTTAAGAAGTCAATTTTTCTCACGGAATCACTAATACAAGACTATTGCCGCAGTTCTATATAGGGCAGAGGTGAAAAAATAAGCTTTTAAATGAACTGGTTAGACTACGAGTGGGAGTGCCTCATCGCAGCTTATTTAGCACATTATAGTGTGAATTTGATTGTGAAATATTACATGCGTTTGTGCTTGTGTAACCACAGGAAAAACTTGCGGTAGGAGCGTAAGTAAACACTCAAATTATATAAGCTCAAAGGAGCAGCCAATGTTATAATTCATGAGTTTTGCATCGTGGAGAAATTTGGGTGTCTCATCCCGGTTGAGATAACATTGTTTTCTTCAATGGATTTTCACCGGCATTAAATTGACATTTTGCGAACGGACGACTCAACGTACTACGAGTAGGTAATTACAAAATGAATTTGACTCATTGCAACTGCAAATTCCTAAATGGAAAGCGCAAGCTTCTCACATGAAACAGACAATTGACTCCTATGGTTAGAAAAGGGCAAATTTTCTGAGAAAATAAGGTATTGAGACTAAAATCGAGCAAAAATCAAGACTTTCTTGCAAATGATTATCCATCAATTAAGTGTTTATATTTCACTTTCATTCCAGTTATTAAAACCATCTAAGCTAAATAGTACCCCAGATCAAAGCTGACACCCGACCAGATTTAGGAAACTTGCTCGTTTATAAACGACTAAATTCTTATTTCCGAATTGTATAAATTAACAATATTAAAGCTAAATGGATATTAGTGTTGTAAATGATATTTTTGCTTTTACTTTTTTTAGCAAAATAAGGTTAGAGACAAAGGCATGTTTATCTAAGTAATTCTGTTATATTGTAATTATATTGTTGCGAAGGTTTGACTTTTCTAGATATTACTATCAGTAAGTCTTATTGTGCATGATTTAACTTTTCTAAAGATATTAAATTACTAGCAATAAGTCTTATGTATGACTTATATCTTTTACGCGAATGAGGAAAGCCATGAGAGTTGTCGGGCTTCATGCTTAGCTAATGTGATTTCCTCCAAACTGTTTGTATGTCTAATGAATATATTTGATCCTTCATTTTTTATGTTGACTTTTATCCGAATCCTTTTACTGTAGATCGCTCCTACATATAATGATTTTCTTATTTCCTTTCTAAAATTGTGGTTTGACTGCTATTTATAGTACTCTCGATGCTGCGCATCATCACATAATCCTACTTTCGAAAACAAAAAATATTCCTCTCAAAAAGTAAGAACAGTTGTCTTGCAGTGCAGGTTTTTTGAGAACCTCAAGTAATTAAAATCTATTGCAACAATTCAGTATAATCAGTTGGAAAATTTGCTGTTTTAAATGAACTAGTTTGACTTAGGTTTTGTTACCGTAAATATTTGTTAAACATTTTAGAATAAATTTGATTGCAAAATATTGTATTCGTTTGTATTGGCTATAGGAAATATTTTGGAGAAGTGTATTGATATTAAATTATCACATACTTCACAAAAACAGTCTTGTTATTTTGAACTTCTATATAGATTATTATTGCACGCACTTCTTAGTTCTCCAATCTCTTGATTAATTGAATGTTATTCAATGACAGCGAGGCTGCTCATTCAATCGATAATACTTGTCCGATGCATTGGGTTAGTAAACGCAGTCTAGGCTTCTCATTTCCCTTGGAAAAGAATGCATAAAATCTGGAGAAAATAACGAAGAATAATGGCCAAATATCGATCAGTAAACAAATGTTTTTTGCGAATGTGCTTTAAATCACCAATTAAAGTGTGAATCAAAGTTTGTGCTTTTTTCAATAATACGAAATTAAGAGGTCCATTTAGCTCGCTAAAGCTCTGAAGGATTGAAAAAATTATTTTGAGAAAATAAAACTTGAATTTGCATAGTTTGTCGTACCGAATATGCCAGAACAATTATTTATATACGTATGTACCTTATCTGATTTTGCATGGAACGCGTTCGTAACAATGGCATGAGAATGCGAACTAATGGCGTAAATTGGTCATTCCATTGCTCGCTAATGACCTTCATTTTTTCGGGTGTTTCAACTAAGTTTTCCAGCACATCGCGTTAACGCAAGTATATCGATCGATCTGTTCTACTTCTAAATGTTGCGTAGAAATGCCAAAATTGTGCCTTGTTTATTTTGCGCGTTATTTTTCTGTCTTTTTGCTATTTATTTAAATGTACAATATTTACGACAATTTTTACCATCATTAAATTCGCCAAAAATCGTCGATTTCGCTAAATTGTCGGCGATCGAATGCAATTCCTTACGCAAGGAAAAACTGGTCGAATCAAAAAAGAAAAATGCGTGGATTGTTGGGAAGAATGTAATGACAATTTCAAAATTTTTCGAATTTTCATTTATTGCACATATTCCTACTAACTTTTTCTCAGATACAGACTGGTTACCTGGAACACGTATTCGAGGTGTTCGCCCGATTGGGATACGGTAACAAATCTGATGCGTCTCCGGATTGGCGAATACTATGGAGTCATAATTATCCGTTCGAAGATCCGAAACTGAAACAAGCTTTCCGAAATCAAAAGTCCTACCAACTGGTATAAGCTTGCATTATTTGCTTTATATTGCGCGCATGCACCGATAAAACTGACAGTTTTCTCCGATATGCATTTAATAGAATTTTCGTAATTTATGTTCATAATTTTATGAAAATTCACAGAAGACAAAAATGTTAAGTGATAGTGTTCATCTGCGATTAGAAAGCATTCAAAATAATTATTAAGAACGACATTGAATGCTTACTGCATATATGTGCACGCTTTTTCTCTCAGCGCTTAATGACTCACTGCTCCAATCATGTCAAAGTATTAATCATTTGCTTGTTGATTTGGTCAAAAAGGAATAGCGATAGAATAATAGGATAGAGAAGAATTAGTATAATCAATACGCATTCAACAGGGTTGAACTATTCCCTACGTTGGGGCATTAGGAAGCTTAATCGTTTTAGCGGACTTTTTCGTTGTGTTTGGTGCGACATCGTCAAGATGCAGTTTTTTGCAGCTTTTATAATTTTTCGCTTCGAATTTTCGCCCATGATTGTCTAGGATTGTAACTCGTCCAGCACTAAGTAGTGCAGCTTTACTCTGTGCATAAGTGTGCGTTTTTTCACCAAATCTGGCGTTATGTCTGAATTCTCGGGTTTCTTTCAAAAATTATCAACACCGACGCACAACGTAGCGACGTGCACAGGCAGGACCTGAATTATGTAGATAAAAAATTTTTGAAAAGTAAAAAAGAGTCAGAAATAGATATTACGATTAAAAAACAGTCTTTCGACGTTTTTCTATTTAACTATGACTATCGACATCAAAACATTGCAAAAAATTCTTGAAATTTTAATCATTGCTGGTCCGCGGGTGGTTTTGAGTTTTGTGGGTCAAACCCCTTGAGCAGTGGACAGAACATAAACGCCATATGTGTGAGTGACAATTCTCAAATATCTTAATGATTAATTAAACTTATTTTTTGTGATGTACATAGAACATAAACAAAAAAGTCATCCAGGTGAATAGTAAAGATAATATATGCAAATCATGAGCTGTCTGGATGGGGTTTGCCAGCCGGAGAGCTAAATTAATTGGACTCGAATGGTCTAAAAATTGGTATAAATATCACACTTGCGTAAAACTACTTTGATTCACAGTTTCAGATTCATTTCGAACAGTTTTGCACTAATATTTTCGATTCTCACCGATTTTCGGCTATGATTTTCTTTTACATCCGTCAGAAGCTTTTTCTCTTTAATCGTGACGTCCAAACCTCCCGCTCGCATCTATTTGTCTGATCATCTATATGTCCATCTTTTCATGGATACGACGTTTGCCAAAAATATTGCATTCTCTTCCCATTGTCTTGCCTTCGTTGTCAGGATTTTCTCTTGTTGTGATCGAAAGTAAAGAGATTTTTCTAGAGCATTCAGTAATGGTCATGCTGTGAAAATTCTTATATATTTTAATCTTAAACATTTACTGCTGAATACCCAAGCTTACATTCCGACTGCTGCGTTTTCTCAAAATCTTACCGCTATGATGTATTTTCAGATAAATCACGTTCCAGGCTCATGGTTTTACACGAGTAAAGTTCAACTGGTAACATCCGGTTTAGGAGGCATTCCATTAGCATTTAAATTACCCGAATCAAAGGGCTCATTTTTGCAATATGCGGAGTCTCGTAAGGAAAAGCTGTGGGTGCAGAAGAACAGTGAGCATCGAGGCATTAAAGTGGATACAGTTGAAAGTAATGATTATTCGAAGCATACCCTTTAGGAAGGAAGCTTCATTCTCTTTACGACTTTATTTTAAGACTTAAATTTGGACAAACCGGATACCTTTGTGCAGGAGTTTATCCATAATCCGTTATTGATCGATGGAAAGTAAGCATAATAATTTTAATTTGCTTTAAAATCGATGCAAAGTTAGCATAATTTTTTTAATTATCTACGATATTTTTCATCTAGACGGCTGTTTGTCGAAAAAGATTCTGCTTGGCTGTATCAATTTTTTACAGGAAGTTCGATATCGGGATATATACAGTTATTACATCAATTGATCCCCTCATCGTCTATATCTTGCACGACGAGGCTTTATTGAGGTAAATACAGTTATTTCAATTTGATATTATTGTGTAATAGAAAACACTTTGTGTTTCTTTTGCAGGACTTTTTTAGGATAAGCAAACCGTCATTTATTTTTATATACGTACCTACGAGTGTCATCAAATTACTGAATTTTAGGGGATTCTGAATAACACAAAATACATTAATTGTTTAAATCAATAGAAGTATCGATGACTTCAAAAATACTTTAAAGTTTGTGGTGTTGGCTTAATTTTTAATTTTAATTTAATTATAAATTTCAACTCTAATTTTACCTTCTTCAAATAATTTTGCAGTACTGCTCTCTTATATTTATTTCACGAGATAAAATTTTTCAGCGCTCTTTGAAGCAAGTATCTAGGCAGATTACAGTAATACAGTTTTGCGGGATAAAAATGTTATCGAATGAATCACATTGCAGATTAAATGTAGGATTTGTTCTCTGCATTTTTTGCTTCAATATAACTTGATGATAAGATCGTCTAAATGATGTGCCAAAGCGTTTCATTTATGAATTAGAAAAGAATTTATTTCTTCATTAATCTGCAGTTAGTAGACAATTTTACGCCACGGCATTCAACTGATTAGGAATGAAAATAACTTGTCATCACTAAATTTTATTTGTACTTTCTGCACTACCTTGTTATTTTATTGCTCACATTTCGCTACACATCCACACATGGGCGTGGGAGGAGGGTTGATTCTCTATGCCCTCAGAATTCAGCGAACCACCCAAAAATCGATAGACCCCAAAATTGATTCATTGGTATTTTTGGCAATTTTATCCCAACGGATCCCCCCAGAATATGGCCGCTGCCCAAGTGTGTACACATTCGTTCGTGTCTCTAGATTTTGTCCGAAAGATTATCACCCTTTCGATGCCCATGATGTCGATAAATACGTCATTGGCGATGACTACACTCCTGTCTGGCAGGTACGAATGTTACTTAAATCAGACTTTGTTCTTCACTTAACTGATTCTAAGCTTTCTGTTTGACTCGTTGCTTCTGCCCAAGACGTCTAGCAAATATTGATCACTGTTTAAAACCGGCTATCGGTACACTTTTGAATATCAGGACTGACTTAAAGTATGCATTGAAAATTATTTTCGCAAATATAATTTCATTTCACTACTAAGTCTGAACCATTTTTGTCATTGACTTGCTTCACTATCCTGAAGTGCTTCGTCATGGTTCTCCTATCTTATTATTTAGGTACGTATGTCTCTTCTCACCATCTGACTGACGCTTGTTTCTACAGCGAATATCTTTTTCTCGTGATTTTGTCTAATGTGTTAACTTTTTATTAGTTTTCACCAGACATGCACGTGGGGGTGGTTGGATTGGGAGTAGACCCCCAGAAAGAAAAAATGGAATATTTTTTAGGGAAAATGAGGCAAGATGAAAGCTATAAATTGATGAAAAGTGAGAATTTTCTTCAAAAGCGCTTGAAATTGACCAGAAACTCTTAAATACGTAGTTTTAACGCTATTTTAGCATTTATGCCCGTTTTTAAGTCATTTTGGCCTGAAATGGGCCCCCCTACCAGATCGGTTGACCCCAGGATCGGCCATGCTGTGCATCTATGGTCCTCACCCTTTCAATGAATTCACAAATAAAAATTTATCCTCTGATGCATTTAACTATGAATTTTATTAGCAACCAGCAATTCTCGAAAGCTCGTAGGAAAAAGTGAATATTAGCTTAAGTAGTAAAACTAAACTAAGCCAGCCGGGTTCAAATGGGGTTTTCACAAGAAGTTTCGTGGAATAAACCTTGTGCGTACCTTGGTTTTTATTATTCTTTTCGTCAACAGTTTTTCATAAACAAAAATAGAAGCCATTTCTGAGTTTTCTTTCGCATTAATTAACATCCTACAGATGCCGTCACTTAAACAGTATTACCTCGCTTTGGGCTTAAACCGGAAAGAAAGTCTGAACGCTTACTTTCGCTTGAATTCGATTGATCCAACGATAATCTGGAATGCACTACACGAGACTATTAGGAGCGTTCTGCTAAATCGGAAACAACTCATGGCACCGCTTCTTAAACGATATAAATATCCGTTGTACGATCATCTTTTCAGTAACGCGAGATTTGCAATTTTTCTAGATTTAATCGTTCTATTTAAACAGAAATTTCTTCGAATTGAGCCGATTTGATTTTGTTATCGATGATCAATTCAATGTGTACCTCATGGAAGTAATTCTGCATTATGACCAAAGTTATACGTAGTTATACTTCAAGAATGTGGTCAAGCGGTTTCCAGATTCTATCAGAAACAATTTTATTCGCAGGAGCATTAGCATTCTTTAATTTTCTTGAGGCTAATATTGCAGACTTACTTGATGAACCAATATATATATATATATATATATATATATATATATATATATATATATATATATATATATATATATATATATATATATATATATATTTTTTTTTCAAATCTACAAGAATATGTGAAATTTTTGTTTTTGATACACAATATACGTAATGAACTGTATGCGAAGCGCATTGGAAAAACGTTCAAAAATCTTTGATGAAACATACGAAACTGTTAAAATATCTGCAGGTTTTTTATCCTGAAGGAATTTCAGACTTTAGCTTTACAGCTGCCATCACGATTTACCTAGATTTCTCAAGCTCTTTTAAAATAAATTTTCTATGCGGTAAATGTACTTCAGCTTTGTGCAGCATGTTTATGGGCATGGATTGCATTTTTGTATGATGAACAATTATTATTAGGTATCGAAGTGTTCTTAAACTCACGGTTAACGTGTCGCCTTATGTATGCTTTTACGGCTCTGCATTAGGATTCGAATATCTCTACTACAACATGGGATAATCCAGCAAAAATATACTTTCAAAGTGCGATATATACGTTTTTGGTTACTGATCTTATAATAATAATAATAATAATAATAATAATAATAATAATAATAATAATAATAATAATAATAATAATAATAATAATAATAATAATAATAATAATAATAATAATAATAATGATAATAATGATGATAATATTAATACTGATAATAATAATAATAATAATAATAATAATAATAATAATAATAATTATTATTATTATTATTATTATAATAATAATGATAATGATAATGATAATGATAATGATGATAATAATAATAATAACAATAATAATAATAATAATATTATGATAATAGTTACAATATAACATTATTTAAAAACAAACAATGAAAGACGAGATTTTACAAAAATAAACAAAATGTGCTAACAATGAAAAAATATATATAAACAACAGAAAATAGGTACAATTGACGGAAACATATTCTGTAAAGTTATTGTAGATTAGCACTAAGCAATGAGATTTTATATTATTGTTTCTGAATTTTTTCACTTGTTTTTAATCTTAGATGGCTATAAATCGACTATAAAAGTAGATTAAATTGAAGCAACGACTATGGTTTCGTACGTGGTTATTGAGCAAAACTACTGTGTTTCGCCTTGAAATTACGAGTATTTCTGCGGGCCACTTAATGCATACACTGAAAATTTCTTCTTTTGCACAAGTGTCATAAAATAGTGTAACAGATTTCACTATTATAATGTAAATTTATGAAGAACAAATTCAATTTTACCTCGTGCGATAGCTCTAATTAATGTAACATGCTATTTATTTAGGCTAACATGTCCCCTAATTTGTCGTCTGGCCATTTTATAGCAAATAAAGCCATGTACGAGCAGGTTATCTTCAACATGCTCTCTTTACTTGGTTTGACAAATTCGATCCACACAATCGATTTAACAGAGTAAGATATAACACATTTATAATCCGATAGATGATAGAAGTTTACCTCAATCCTTAATGGAAGAAGTTGTTTCACAATTTCATGCTTAAATGGTAACAGAAATGCTCTACAAGTAAATATGTACGTCAAAAAAGTACCTACATCTTATTCAATATGGTAAATAATTCTAATCGTACATGGGCAGCACCTAACTTCTGGGGGTCAGGATCACACTTGGCCGTGAGGGGGTTTGTACCCCTCAAGATGTTGAAACCCCTCCAGATTACTGTAGACCCCAGAATTCTATTTTTAGTAATATTTTTGGCAATTTTACCCATTTTGACCCCCAGAAATTTCTTGCTGCCCCCGTATGGTCAGGATGGGTAAAATGACCGAAAATGTTACTAAAAGTAGAATTCTGGGAGTCTACACTTATCTGTATGGGTTTTTTCAACTTCTGAAGGTGCAAACCCCACCCTTCTATGCCCATATGTGATTTAAATGTCTTTAAGACGTCTGTTTTCTCTGTTTTCTATCCGTGTCCTCTTAAGGCATCTCGATTTGCATGTCGATATCACGTTCTATAAGGGTGATACGTTTGATAAATATTTAGGTTCCTTTCATTAGTCCATAGGATCGATAGAACATTCAAATTTAACGAGGCCAGCTATCTTTAGCTTTTCATTCAAAGAACTGCGTTAGTACCATATGCGTAACAGGGGGATGGAAGCATCCCCGCCCAAAGTTAGTTGTCCCCTTCCCCCAAGACCAGAAAATTTTCAAGCCCCTCCGCGACTTTTGAAAACAATGAATTTTCTGGCCGTTTTAAGGTGTTTTTTGTCCTTTTCGGTCAAAAATAGGAGGTCGCTTACCCCTCACCCCCTAAGAATGGCCGGGAACCCCCACCCGAAATTCCTAGCCGTTACATGTGGTTAGTACGATATTTTTTACGTTTGGACGTTGTAATTGTTCTCAATTTTGTTGGGTTAGTATATCATTGTATTTGTGTCAGTGCAAACTCGCAAACAGTCTTCGTCATTTAAAATCAACCATTCAGAAAATATTCGCTAATTCATAGCAATGCAAATAATTGAAATTCATATATAAGCTTTGTTAACTTCAGAAGCAATGACGTGCAAATGGCAGTACCGGATCGTGAGCTATCGATTGATGCAGTTTTTTGTTTCGAAAAATGCAGTACTTGCGAATACTTGGTAATTTAGTATTGCAAGTTTTACATACTTATGGTCTGTTTTTAACCTAGTGCATGAAAATGGTTCGGAGATCGAATTTCCTGAAATTTCAGTTTTATTTTACTCTAACGAGCACGGAAGAAATCGGGTGTCACAGAAAGGGCGTAGCCAGGGGGCAAAGGGGGCACGTGCCCCTTCCGAAACCGAATTAAGAAATTTCTTAATAGATTAAAACCCGAAAAAGCGAAAAATTTACAGAGTTTTGCGCCAATTGCTGTGCTTTGAAATGCTTTTCTTTTATTCCCACCAGCATTCCTGATTGACATTATTTGTTCGCTTATTCTTCTTTTGAAATAACTCCGAATATACTCGTACAATTATTATGCATTTTTTAATGTAAAAATTTCCGGAACTCATCCGATTTTCAATGCGCTTTCTAATGTCGAAAATGTTCGAAATTTAAAACTAAATTTACAATTTAATCCATATAAGCATTTTTGGTGACAAAGTCCTATCTGTGCCGCACACAAATTAAATTTTTTATGCATTTTTAGTGTCAAAAGCTCGAATTTGGGCGCTTTGCGATAATTCAATCATTTATTGTATTAACCGGTTTGACAATTTCAAAAATTCTTGGGAATGTAATTATTTTGATGCATTTTCTATGTCCAAATCTCGAAAAATTTTGACCTGAAAAGATTGAACGTCTCCGACGGATTCGATCATTTCGTAAACAATTCCTGCCATCAAAATCTCTAAAAATTTATGTAACTATCTTATTTTCTGGCATTAGATCTACATTCTTGCACTTCATACGAATTCAAACCTTAAAAATAGTGCGCTCCATGGGAAGTGGACCGTTTGAATGCATTTTATAGTTTTATATCCATATTTTCACGCTTCCTATGAATCAAAATTAAAGAAATTGGCGTTTTTGGCGGCTTTGATCATTAATCCATGTTCTCAAGAATGTGATACTTAGTAATGCGGATTCAATTATTTTGTGTGTTTTATGGTACCTACCCACAATCTATACATCTTTTGTGCTCATCGTTAATTTAAAAATTTTCAAACTGCCTTTCAGCAGAATTTAGAAAAAAATTTAGATTTTTCGGTTGCTAAGACATGCGCGATGGCGTGAAAAGCGACTGACAGAACTATGACTTTGGCATGAGAATGTGCGACTTTGGTAGAATGATGGGAATATAACAAAAAGGCGCCTAAATACTCGAAAAACGTTTAATTTATTTTACACGTGTGCCTCCTCCGAACTAAAATCCTGGCTGTGCCTCTGTGTTACAGTAATAAACACTTTCGGTGAGGTGATTCACGCACTAGGTTAAAAGTTAGACTAGGACAAAAAAGAATGTATAATAAAAAAATGTAACGATTTATTTTTTTATACATTTTTTGTTATGATGCAGTTATTTCGTTTTTGTTTGTTAAGCTTTTTCGTTATTTTCCATCCCGAGTTTTGCTTGATTGAAAATTTTATGCATTTTCAAGGAATGTAGAATTTGTTTTTCGTGCATGAAAGATCAACAGAAAACGATCTTGAGGAGGGCATACCTGGAGCACATGAATCGGCATTCTATGAGGCGCTTAGTGCCCAAGCCCATAATAAGTGAAACATTTACATACACGAATTTGCACGCAGTGCCTTTGGGCTGGAAGAATTTTAAACTCAGGCCTTCCCTGCTTTGCCACTTTTTTCTTTGGTATTAGACACTTAGCAAATATACATACGATTTCTTTAATTTCAGTCATAGCCGAAAATTATAGTATGTTTCACATAAGTTTGGGCATAAATTTTAAGAATTTTTCGAAAGTAAGCCGACGGATTACGATAATTATATAATAGATTAATGCTATAACCGCAATCTGTCGTCTTATTGTCGGACATATTTTTAAAAATTTATGCCTAAAATTGTGTGAAAGACTATAATAGTTTGCGACTCCAATTGGTCGTGTAGCCTTAATTTCTGATTTAAGTACATATGTATTATGTATCTAAGTCCTGGGCATTCAATTAGTTACACGTGTATTAAAATCGCATTTTCAAATAAAACAGATGGGCAATGACCATAGGTGGGCAGCACTGAAATTTTGGGGAAGGTGCATTTTTCAAAGGCCAAAAATGGTCTTAAAAATGGCGGTGTGGCGAAAAAACACCATTTTTCAATGTTTCTTATTGTGCACTATCCATTGGCATCAAAAAAGTGAGAAGAAGGAAAAAAACAAAAATTTTAATAATTGAATTCTGGGGGGGTATTTTTGTTTCTGAGGGATATTCAGTCTTCTGGGGGTGCGTACCCCCAACCCCCACGCCCATCTGTGGCAATGACTATTGTATAATTAGTTTTATTAAGAATTAGTTTTACTTTATCGCTCGCAAACTGATTTTGGTCATGCAATACATTTAATTTAGTCTAAAAATATTTCAATTTTCAAATACTTAATTTAATTTCATATGTTCTTATGTGCAGGTGCATCAGTCGATTTAGAATTACAAAAAGCGTGAATCGCATTATTTCAAGCTTGTTATTCTATTTTCATGAACTGTCCATTTATGTTTGATCTCAGTGATATGAAAAACGAGAAAATTAGCCTTTTTAGAAGCGACTTATCAATTGGAAGAACTATACTCACCCTGAATGCACAGCGTGGCCGATCTGAGGAAGGAAGGAATCAAAAATTGAGCTTGTTTGGGTCAAAATGGCCCCAAAAAATGGCATAAAAACTAAAATGGGCGTTAAAACTACGCTATTACACATTTTCTGGTCAACTTCAAGCACTTAAGTTTTCAATTTTCAGCCATTTTCGCCATTTATTTCGTCTCGTTTACCCTAGAAAATTTTCTTTTTTTCCATTCTGGGGATCTAGACCCTCAAACCACTTCCTCCTGCATGTGTGGTATTCACGCTAGTTTTTGCATCGCTCAGAGCATAGCTTGTGAAGCGCATTTATGTTCGAAAGATATCTGCCGTAGCTTACTTCGAGCGGCGATCTCTGACCGTGCCAGTCCCGGTTTCGACTCCTGCAATGCACGCACATGCAGGATTTGGGGTCTAGACCATACGTGGGCAGCATCAAAATTCTGGGGGGTGCAAGATTTGTCAAACGTCAAAAAATGGCCTTAAAAATGGTGGTATGCAAAACACCATTTTTCAACGTTTCTCATCGAGCACTATCCACTGGCATCAAAAAATTGCGGAAAAACAAAAAGAAATTTAAAAATTGAATTCTGGGGGGTATTTTGGTTTCTCGGGGGGGTGCATACCCCCAAAACCCACCACGCCCAGGTGTGGTCTATACCCCTCAGAATAGGCAAATGGGAAATTTTCTGGGGAAAATGAGGCAAAATGAAGGCCAAAAAAGAGATGAAAATGTAAAAGTTCCTCCAAAACTGCTCGAAATTAACCATAAACTAAGGAATGATGGAGTTTTAAGGCTATTTTAGCATTTATACCAGTCTTTGATCTCATCATGACCTAAAAAACGGAGTTTTCAACTCCCCTCCCTAGACCGGCTGACCCCACCCCAGAGCAGTCATGCTACGTGTCTTTGTTCGCAGCGCAGCTACTTTTTTTGCACTTTTAAAATGTCTATGAAGAAATTTCGTTTGCTCAAAATGAAGTGAATTTTATGCAACGTGTGATAATGTTTTTAGCGTGTTTCTGTTATAATTTCTAACGGATTTTATAGATAACTCCCCGACGCAACGACATTGCTCCCGATGCCGAAGATTCTGAGATGAAAAATTTGCGACATGAACAAGATCAGTTGTTAGCTTTATGGTTTCTTTACAAGTGCAGACAAGATTCCGTCTGGTGTTCGTAATAAACGTTCTATGTGTTGTTTTGTTATTGACGTTAAAACTATGTAAGTCGTTTCAATAAAATTTGAAAGTTTAAGACACTATTTCTGAGATGACTTACCTGCAGGGACGCTGAGCAAGTCAAAATTAATCATGCCTGAACAAAAATATATGGTGTACTTTCGCGCGCTGAGAAGGAATCTGGTATTCATTGGATCAAAAACTGAGATTCATGGAGCAACAGTAATCCGAATTTTCGGTTTTGGCCATTTTTTGACATTTTTTATGCTATCACTTTTTTGTTTGCTGACTCTCCTAGTCCTAAAGTATGCTAATAAGACTGCAGAATAAAAGCCCGTTCAATTTTCTACAAAAGTACGTTAAAAATATTAATACTGCAGCGGTGTAACAGTTTACGTAGAAGTGTATACATGATGTTTTAGTGAAAAAAATTTTAAACTTTTGCAGTAAAACCTAGTGTGTAAAATCTTTGCAGCTCGGATTACCGGAATCCATGTCCCGCTGCCATATGTTTTGAATGTGAAAGGTAAAAGAGTGGTATAGGCATAGATAGATCTTGCGTTGCGTGCACGTCAGAGAGGCGCATGCAAGGGATGCTATGAATTAATGAAGCCGATGCGTGCGTAAACGGGCACCGCAGCATCAATCAATTGATAAACTGGTACAGAAAAACGACTGATCGTAAACCAACGAATTCTTTACCGATTTCGATTGGGTGAAGATTAAAATGTGATAAATCGCTACATCGTGTAGCTTCGACCGCTATAAAATTACCTCGAAAACGAGTATAAATGCTAAAATAGCGTTGATTATTCCACAGTTTCAAGCATTTATGAGAAAAATTTTCATTCACTTTTGGCCTTTGCCTCATTCTCCCCAAAAAATTTCCCATTTTTTCATTTTGGGTAGTTCTAGAGACCCTGGAAATCCGTCATGTGCTTCTCTGGTTATCAGTATTCACTTTACCTTAACTGTTGCTAATAATCTAACGCTCGTCTATTGTACTCGCCATCATGGCCAATAAGTCGATGAATGACGAAAAACATATGAGCAGCATATTAATTATGCGGGCGGTCTATTTAAAACTTTTTTGCTTCCAGCCATTTTCCTTAGAAAATAGGTTGATAGAGCGCAAAAGTTTGTAAAGAAAGAATCGTTTTAATGATGGACCTCTTTAAAACAATTTCGATTGTTAGGTCTGAAAAACAAATTCTTCGTTTAAGTACTGTTGCGTACACATATAAAGTCACTCAACCGCTTACTATAATTATCTTTTCCACTTGTCCAGGGTGGGTTGGGTTGCCAAAACCACCGTTTTTTCCCGGCACATCAATAATAAGGAATTGTCCCAAAAATTTTTTCCTATTCTTCGATCCTTCTATTCGTTTTGAAAATTGCAAAACGCCAAAGAGCGTCAACATGAGCAACAAAAGGTTTTTGGCAAAATTTCTGGAGCACCAAGAATGTTAAAATTTTCTAACATCACAGTTGCAGTTCTGGAAGAAGATTTTTTCGCCAAGACGAGAACATGAAAAGAAAAGGGAAAACGCCTTCAATCACTTAGTATCAATACAAAAGGTGGGCTTTTAACAGCCTCTTCGACCAAAATAAAGCGGGACCGGACGAATTGCAGCTGGTTGAAGATGAAACAGGTCAACTACAACCAGACAAGTTCGATGAAGGTCGATCGCATCTTAAATTGATCAAGACTGGGGACGACCAGGTGACGGTTATTGACCAAGACGAGTACCAGGATTCCGAGGAACTACAACCATCCAGGGGCCGAATACAAGACGACTTGCCGGGGATGAATTTGCCCTGTTAATGCTTTGGAAGAAGAGTCTTTCTGAGAAAGGCTAGTTTGCTTCATGAAGAAGAGAAATAAAAACTGAGAATGCTGTCTGTCTATGGGAAATCCCGTTTATAAAAACCATGAAGGCCTCAAAGCTAGCCAAAGGAGTTCTCACAGTTTCCAGCACAAAGGCCTCAACACAAAGCCTTTCCAATAGCTTTGAAAGGTTTCAGCTCTGTTAAATGCAGTTCCTTGGAAGTAGTTTCTGAGAATGTTTGTTTGTTTTATACTGGCTGGCGTTTACTAGCAGTGGTCTCAAAGCCCGTAATACCAGGTAAAAAGGAGACAGCAGAAAAAGAGTGTTTCATATTCTGTGAAAGGGACATTCAACTCTGTGAGAGGACACACAGAAAACATTACTGTGGTTCTGAGAATTCTAGATTTGAATATATTCAAGTTAGGGGAAGAGACTATAAAATCAGGTAGGTGATTCCAAACAGAGATATACTTATAGAAAAAGTCAAATTTTTGTAAATTAGAACGGATCGAGTCGTTTAATCGTCCCACGCAACACTTAAATCGAGAGTTGCCTGCAACTTTTGCAAGTATGGCTCAGATTTTCACTCAAATTTTCTTTCCGCGCTTCAATTTATCATGTTCTATCATTTTGGCAAAAAAATTTTGGCATTCCGTATTCGCTTTGCACCTTTTCTGAATGTTTGATGCACTTTTTGTGTAAAAATTTCTGCGCTCTACAAGAAATATCACGATCAGTATACGTTATTTATATTAAAACTTGAATTTCCTTCCCTCAGTAAAGCATTTTTAGCGAATTCTGAAGTCGTTTTTGACAATTAAAACTATAATTTATCAAATGGCGCGAAGCGCCATAAAATGTTGAAATTTTAGCTCTAAATCATTTTTGCATTACAAAAAGTGTGCAGAAGGTGAGGATTTTCAATCGTGATGGAGTTCTAGGACCAGATTATCAATAAAAATGCTGCAATTGGCGCGCGCTGCTTATTAATAATAAGTAAGAATTAACCAATTCGGCGCGAAGCGCCGAAAAATTTTTGTAGTTTCACTTCTCTAAAACGCATTTTTGCATTACAAAAACTAACCAAATCCGTGCAGAAGATAAGTATTTTCAATCGTAGTAAAATTCTAGATCAAATTGTCGATTACAATGCTGCAGTTGACGCGACGCGGCTTAAAGATTAATAACAAGTAAGAATTAAATCAATCTCGGCGCGAAGCGCCGGAAAATTTTTGTAGTTTCGCCTCTCTAAAAACGCATTTTTGCATTTCTGAATCCGTGCAGAAGATAAGTGATTTTCAATCGTAGTTAAGTTCCGAGACCAGATTGTCGATAAAAATGCTGCAATTGGGCGGCGCGGCTTTAATAAGTAAGAATTAAATCAGCGCCGAAAAATTTTTGAGGTTTTAACTCTCTAAAACGCATTTCATTTTTAACATTACAAAAATTTTCCACAAATGCCAACTAAGCCCAAAAATTTTTTCCATTTCCCAAAATGGCTAAAGTTTCTAATATGGTTTTGTCTCCGATTCCTAATATGGTTTTGTCTCCGATCCTCCTGAAAATAATTTTTTCTGATAGATTCGGTGGACGCTGAGTCCAGAAAAAAAGCGTTTAGGGGGCCGACGAATATTTGTGGAGATAGAGGGTATTCCTACGTTTGGTTGACACCTACCTTTTGTGTATGCAGCACGGTTTTTTTGTACTCGGCAAAGATTTTTCCCGATGTACAAAGACTTTTCGGGACCGTCTTTGTACATGTACAAAGATTTTTGGGAAGACAAAAATTTCAAAAAAGGTCTAAAATTCGAAAAACTTTCGGCGCTTCTGCGCCGAAATGAGTAATTGTGTGTTCTATATATCATTATAATGGCGGAAATTGCATTTCAAAAGTAAAAATGTCAAATTTTTCGGCGCTTTGCGCCGTTTTAAGACGATTCTTAGTGATTTTTGCTCTTAGAGACCCATAAATTAGCTAAAACACACTACTGAAAAGTCGAAGAACTCTGTTTTTACCACACTAAAGTCGCTGCTATACCATATTATAGTGCCCAAAAATTTTGTGTGTACAAAATGTACAAAGATTTTTAGGAAGACAAAAACTAGATAATTTTTAGTAATTTTTGGCGTCAGAAACCCATAAATTAGCTAGAATGCACTACCAAAGATCGAAAACCCTGTTTTACCGCACTAAAATCGCTACTGTACTATATTATAGTACACAAAAATTTGCATGTACAAAATGTACAAAGACTTTTGGGGACCATCTTTGTACATGTACAAACGGACCTTGTACAAAAAAAAAACACTGGTGTGCGGTTAGTTTGCTAGCACTAGGCGCATGTAGACGCACTTGGTCGTGGTTTTCCTGGGTTCTCGAATACGCTGATTACATCAGTGACGCTTTTAAAGCACAAAGTTCAGCGCATAAGCGAGTTAAACCCTCAGCATGATATGAAATTAGGTGACATATCTGGACAGCTATCAAAGCAGGGTGTTGGCACCAATCTGAATTCCAAAGCCTAGGAAATGGTTCAAAACATTCACTGGCTTGTTACAAATGTCTTAGACCTAGGCTTTCTTGTGTGCATTCACATTGGTGCCAGCGCATGGGCTAAGCCCTGAGATAAATGGGCGAAGATAGCGAAGCGAGCGGAGCAATTTTCGCTTAATTATGCCATTAATAAAGTTGCAGAGCGAGCGGATGCCATTGATAGAATGGCGGAGCGAGCGGAGCAATTTTCGCCCATTTATGCCATTAGTAAAGCTCCATTCAATACCGAAATGAGTCGGTCTTTGTTTCGTCGATTAGTGAAGACGTCGGATTTTGAATCAAAAGTTTCATGATTCGAGCCCAACAAGCATCAACAGCGCATCAAAAAACGTAGGAAAAGACCAAGCGCATCTACACACGCTTACTGATAGCAAACTAACCGCACACACAAAAGGTAGGTGTCAACCAAACGTAGAAATACCGAGATAGAGCCCTTCAAACTTGCAAAAACGTGATTATTTCAAAGTTCCAAGGGCTCTTCTATCTCCACAAATATTCGTCAGCCGCCTCAATGCTTTGTTTTTCTGGACTCAGCGTCCTCGAATCTATCGGAAAAAATTATTTTTAGGAGAATCGGTGACAAAAAATTTTTTTGAAAAAAATATTATGCAAAAAAAATTATGCAAAGCCCCCATTTTTAACATATCTACATTGAAGTTCTGAGGTTAAAAAAGCGTAAAAACACCGTTTTTGGGAAAATTGAGAAAAAACCATATTGGATAAAATTTGGTAATTAGATCCATGCGAAGCTAAATTTTTGGCAAATAGATACTTGCCCACCAGCTGGCACCAATTTGATATGCACGGCAAGTCTAAAGTAATAACCGTGATGAATTGATTACACCCTGCTTCGGCTTTGTTAACGTCAGAACTGTAATGTAGAAATGTTAAAAATGGATTTTAGCATAATTTTTTTTGCATAATTTTTTTTCTCAAAATTTTTTGTCACTGATTCTCCTAAAAATAATTTTTCTGGTAGATCTGAGTATGCTGAGTCCAGAAAACAAAGCGTTTAGGCGGCTGACTTATATTTGTGGAGATAGAGCCCTTAGAACTTTGAAATAATCACGTTTTTTGCAAGTTTGAAGGGCTCTATCTCCACAAATATTCGTCAGCCCCCTAAACGCTTTTTCTGGACTCAGCTCCTCGAATCTATCAGAAAAAGTATTTTTTAGGAGAATCGGAGACAAAATTATATAAGAAAAAATTCCCCCAAAATTTTGGTTGACAAATAGACTGAAAAGTGGAAAAACGGTGTTGCCAACGCCGTTTTCCCCCACATTTAGGGTTTTTGTTAACCAAAATTTCGAGATGTTAAGAAAATTTTTGGTTTGGTTAACATTGTGGACAATTTTTGCAATGCAAAAATGCCTTCTTGATGGGGAAAAAGTTTTGGCGCATTGAGTCGGATTGATTTAGGTATTTTTGATGTCTTTATTGATGTTCCGGCGGCGCACGCGCCGATTGCAGCACTTTTATCGATAAATTGCTCTAGAACATCATTATAATTGAAAATCCTTATCTACTGAATGGGTTTGATCAATGTTTGTAATGCAAAAATGCGTTTTTGAGAACAAAAATGTCAAAATGTTCTGGCTGCTGAAGCGCCGGATGGCATTGATTGGGTACCAACATTGGTACCCAATTTTTTAAAACATGTTGGTACCTAATTCATGCGTTAGGTACCAACGTTTTTCTCTTGAAAAGCAGAATAAGCAAAAATCCATCAGTAGAGGGTTTCAACCCTCCCCATAAAACCCGAATGCACATTAGTCAGCCTGCACACTACTGCGCCATAACTAATAGTTCGTTTGTTCTTAATGATTGTCATAAATGATAAATTCGTAAGTATTACAGTACAAAGGCTACTATATCGACGATTGTTTAGTACTTTCAGTAAAACTTTTCGATCGTTTTCTCCATTTCGGGCGAATTCTAGAATACACCCATTTTCCAAATTTCGAAAAAATAGCGTTTTTATGCGATTTCAAGCAGGTATCTTTAACATTAAAGTTGAAAAAACAGACGCAAAAAGCCTTTGATTGAAAAAAAACTTCAAAAAATTTTATTTTTTAACTTTCATTTCCGTCTGTTTTTTTAACTTTTATATTAAACAATCCTACGTGAATTCGCATAAAATCGCCATTCTTACCTTAATCGAAATTATCTTTGGGCTCTTGTGCGGCTTTAGATTGGTGCCAGGGGATGATCCAAGCCTAAGAAAAGATGAGGCGAAAATTGCTCCACTTTCGCTTAGCTTGCTCCGCAATTTCGCCCTATTTGTCTCGGGCTTAGATCATCCCCTGGCACCAATGTGAAGGCTCATAACTAAGCCTATGCCTAAAAAATAAATATTAGAAGAGACATAGGAAGAAAATGACGCTAGCACCCTTATTTGTCAAAATATATGTAATCCTTCCCTTTCTAACTAACACTAACAAAAAAATGATCACCGGATGGTTTGCATGACTTAATTATTATAATTACTGAAGTCAAAATTCTCACTCACTTTTATATGTTGATATCCGTGCTGACCCAGACACAGAGTGGCCACTCACCCGGGAATCCGGAAACCCAGGAAAAGCCTTGGAATTTTTTTGGCACTCGGAATCCCGGGAAAAACTCCAGGATTTTTGTCAACAAATTTAGTTTTAACTCAGTTCTTAAAGGCCAAAAATATTGAATTAATAGTACAATGTTATATTTTTTTATCGCTTTTAGTATCACAGTAGTTTACGTGTTTTTACATTTTATCATGTAGCATTTATTTCCGTTTTTCTTCTCGCCCATTGCCACATCGTTGATTGCTATTTGTGTTTTCTCTTTGTTTGACATAGCTAGTAGATATTTGTACTATTGTTCGCTAAGACGTTTTTGCAACAGTGCTTTTTTGTACTCAGCAAAGATTTTTCCCAATGTACAAAGACTTTTTGGGACCGTCTTTGTACATGTACAAAGATTTTCGGGAAGACTAAAATTGCAAAAAAGGTTTGAAATTCGCAAATTTTTCGGCGCTTAGCGCCAAAATGAATAATTGTGTGTTCTATATATATCTTTATAATGGCAGAGATTGCATTTCAAAGGGAAAAATGTCAAATTTTTCAGGCGCTTCGCGCCATTTAAAGACGATTCTTAGTGATTTTTGCCCTTAGAGACTCAGAAATTAGCTAAAATACCCTATCAAAAGTCGAACAACTCTGTTTTTGGGAAGACAAAAACTGTAAAAAGATTTAAAATTCTCAAAATTTTCGGCGCTTTGCGCCAATATGAGTAATTGTTTGTCCTATGCAGGGGAGGATTCAAGTGGGGGCGGTGGGGGTGTGGTCGCCTCCCCGCTCATTGGCCAAAAATATTTGGCGAGATAAAGAATGGATAAGCAATTTGCAATGATTTTCGGCCATCAGTGACCATAGCTTCTCAAATTTTTACAGCGCTAGGCGCCGGATGACACCTATTTATGACATTTATTTACTTCCTTGGTGACATGGAAGCACGTTTTTTTGTATTCGGCAAAGATTTTTCCCGATGTACAAAGACTATTTGGGACTGTCTTTGTAGATGTACAAAGATTTTCGGGAAGACAAAAACCGCAAAAAAGGTCTGAAATTCGCAAAATTTCCAGCGCTCTGCGCCGTAATGAGGAATTGTGTGCCCTACATATCTTTATAATAGCAGAAATCGCATTTTGAAAGGAAAAACGTCAAATTTTTTTGCGCTTTGCGCCGTTTTAAGATGATTTTTAATGATTTTCGCCCTCATAAAACCAGGAATTAGCAAAAATACACTACCAAAGGTCGAACAACTCTGTTTTTACCACACTAAAGTCGCTACCATACTATATCATTGTATCCAAAAATTTGTGTATACAAAATGTACAAAGACTTTTAGGGACCATCTTTGTATACAGTACGCGCCTTGAATTTTGCATGCGCAGTCTCCATTAACTTTTGTTGCAGTCGGATTTTAGCGAGCGGACCTCAGTGGCCATTAATGGGCCGCTGTTAAGCACTTGCAGCCGATTGACGGACAGCTTTTGAACTTTTGCGGCCGTTCGTGGACTGCAGTGGCCATTGGATGCTGACTGCAGTTACTTTACTGTAAGTATGGAAACATGTATAGTATCGCTGCTTGCATATTGCCTTATTTGTCGCACGTATGGAAAGAAAAATTTTCTCTATCTGCTTTGATTTTTTGCATGCGTGCGTTTCAAAAGCGTGTGCGTGCTGCAGGTCCAGTCCGAGAAAAAAAGGTAAAAATAGATTGGAATTTTCGTGCATATCATTATACTTCTCGTTTCCTCCATTGGAATCTCATCTAAGAGATGATGGGCATACAAAAGAAAGAGAATAGTGTTTTCTGTGTGCGATCGATTGCATATTGCTCTGCAGCAAAAGAGTATGTTAAAATTAATTTCGGGCTGAGAGTGTTCCGCGTTTTAAAACAAATTCTGGCCAATAAAGAGTAAAAGATTTAAAAATCATCAAAGCCATTAGTTATATGATTTTGAAAAGCACATCTTTTCGACTAAATCAAAATTAGCAATAAAATCAAAGCAAATGCTCTTATCTTTTGGAGGAAAAGGTTTTTCAAAAGGGTATTTTCCTTCTTCTACAAACCATATTTTCCACTCTTATATTGCAAAATTGGGAAGAGACAATGAATAGTGAAATAGTAACTGTAAGGTCTATGCTAAATATAAAATTTAACAAAATAGTGAAATACAGATGACAAATAGATTTGCAAATTAATTGTACATCATGCATAGTGCGCTGGGTTATTTTGGTTGCAATATTTCGATTTATTCCCACTTAAGTTAAGTCGAAATTCAACGCTCGATTACTACACTTTTTGCGCAGGAGATTCAAGTTTTAGGCACAGCCTGTTGCAAACGCCAGCTAATTCGCTATCTGATCAGCAGAAATTTATGCGTCCCCAGTCAAACAGAGAGCAGGGAACGCGAGCAAAATATTTTTGAGCTTGTGTATTAAAATATCAGGAGGTAAAAATTTGTTGTCGTGTTTTCAAGCTTTGCGTTGAATACATGTGTGTGCAGTGGCGGATCCAGGATTTTCCTAAGGGGGGCGGTACCCCTAAGGGGGCGGAACCTTGACTTGGGCGGAAAAATTAGACGTTTTAACTAGAAAATCGCTAAAAATCGCTCAAAAATCGTTAATCTCGCGCACTATTTTGGGCCAATGGGGGGCGGCCGCCCCCTTAATCCGCCCCTGTGTGTGTGTGAGTGTGTCCACTGAATAGATTAAATACAAAATGGTAGATACGCATATAAAGTACTTTAATTGAACAAGAAAATTGCTAAGGAAGTTGGGTGGTCAGAATGAAATTTGCGCGAAATAATAGAACGGGCAATATTTTTTGAACTATATGCTTGCCTGAGGAGACAGGCATTATATGATATATTTCACTTCTGAACTGAATATATCATTGACGTACATATTGTATATAAATTAATGAAAAAAGCGAAGATACAATATATCTTGGAAAGCGGATAATCAGGAGCTTTTTATCAATTTTGTATTTTAAAGGCATTACGATATTTATTCTTTAGTTTATTTTAACAAAAATTTTATGATGTGCAATTTATTTGCAAAACTATTTGTTATCTGTATTTCACTATTTTGTTAAATTTTATATTTAGCTCAGACCTTATAGTCACTATTCATTCTCTCTTCCCAATTTTGCAATATAAGAGTGAAAAATATGGTTTGTAGAAGAAGGAAAATTCCCTTTTGAAAAACCTTTTCCTCCAAAAGATAAGAGCAATCTGCTTTGGTTATATTGCTAATTTTGATTTACTCGAAATTAGGGATGCACCGGGCCGCCTTTTTGACCAGGGCCGAGGCCGGGGCCCGGGCCCGGCGCGCCGGCCGGTACCAGAGACTGGGACCAACCGGGGCCAACTATTTTTGCAATATCCCAGATATACCATGTATAAATATGTATTAGGCAAAATGTGACTTATGCAAAATAGCGTCTGGGCAAGTCTAATGAATCCGTTCCACAAGTATTTCCGAGTTCAATTAATCATCATAGCTTATACAGCCAAAATTTACCAGAATTTAAATTTAATTCACGTAACTTACATCATTATTAGTCGACTTGCTCATGTTTTAGATCAGACGAGTTAAAAATAGCTTAAACAAGGATAGAAATTTCGCGCGCAAAATTTATTATGTTAATGTGTAGTGTCGTTTTCAAGTTATTGTGTGTTCGTAAAAAGGTTATGCCTTGTAGCGTACTATTATTTCGCTTAAACGGCATCAGATTACATGAAAAAATTTTAGACTTGCAATGCATTTTTACCAATAAATCCTTACAATCTAGTGAGACAAATTTATACATAACGCAACATGTTTTTTAGATGAAAAAACCTTACAATATTTCAGTCATTTATGAGATGTAGTAATATAATAATAATAATAATCCTGAAAAGCAAAAGTTCCATAAATATGGTTCCATCAATCAAAGCATAGCGCATTAGCCTGCCAAACTAGAAAAACGTTAGAGGAAGTCTATTCTTTTCTTTAACTTAAAGTGATCGATCCACTCTTCTTAGCTTGAATCTTATCCGAATTGCTATTGTTTAAATTTCTTGTCTGGATGGTACATAAAAAATAATTCACGAATATCTATTTGTAACTATCTTCTTGGGAAATAGCCGATCAACACAAAAAAACATCTTTTGGAATTTCATCCGCAGGCACGTAGCTGGCCGTCTTATTTTTGGGGACCAATACCAATTTCGAGGGACTAAGCCAAAAAAGGCCAAAAATAGCACAAAATAACGTTAACAAAGTCTTTTTTTCCGATTTTCCTGAATTTTGGGGGGTCCAGGCCGGACACCCATTCCCCCAGAGCAACGTGCCTGTTCATCCGGCAAACATACCCACAGGAATGCCACAAAATGTTAAACATGCTTTTTCTCGAGTAGAAGAAAAGATCGGAACAGAAACGGATCCGCTGGATTTTTGGCGAAAAAATGGAAACTTACCCAGCCCTGGCATCACTGGCAAGGAAATATCTAAGCCCCCCGCCCACGAGTACCCCGAGTGAACGCTTATTCAGTACAAGCGGCAATATTTGCTCAGATTCCCGTTCTTGTTTGCTGCCTGAGCGATTAAAAATGCTAGTGTATTTGGCGAAAAACTTGAAGATTATCGGTCTTGACTATTCAATTGCTCCAACTATAAACGAGAATAAGCTAAATTTCTGAAACAAAATTTGGGACAAATGTTTTGTTATACATGAATGATATGCACAGGTGATTATGCACGATTTAACCTCAAAACATCGCCAAAACCCGAACAAAAACGTTGAGATAATTTCTGATAATAGGCTGAAATTTGCATATTTTGGCCCCGGCCGGGCCGGCTCTGGCCTCGGCCCGGGGCCGGGGCCTGGGCCCCGGCAAGCCGGGCCGGGCCGGGCCAGGCCCCGGTGCATCCCTACTCGAAATGATGCGCTTTTAAAAATCATATAACTAATGGCAAAATAAATTTCGGGCTCATATGATTCTTAAATCTTTTGCTCATTAACCATGAATTTGTTCTAAAATGCGGAAAGCTCTCAGCCTGAAATTAATTTTAAAATGCTCTTTTGCTGCAGAGAAATATGCAATTGATCGCACACAGGAAATACTATTCTCTTTCATTTTTATGCCCATCATCTCTTAGATGAGATTCCAATGGAGGAAACGAGAATTATAATGATATGCACGAAAATTCCAATATATTTTTACCTTTTTCTCTTGGACTGGACCTGCAGCATGCACACACTTTTGAAACGCACGCATGCGAAAAATCAAAGCAGATTGAGAAAATTTTTTCCATTTGTGCGACAAATAACGCAATATGCAAGCAGCGATACTATACATGTTTCCATACTTACAGTAAAGTAACTGCAGTCAGCATCCAACGGCCGCTGCAGTCCACGAACGGCCGCAGTAGTTCGAAAGCAGTCCGTCAATCGGCTGCAAGTGCTTAACAGCGGCCCACTAATGGCCACTGAGGTCTGCTCGCTAAAATCCGACTGCAACAAAAGTTGATGGAGACTGCGCATGCGAAATTCAAGGCGCGTACTGTATGTACAGACGGACCTTGTACAAAAAACACTGCCTGGAAGCCATTTTCTGTTCATGTAATTTTCAAAACAAATTTAACATCTATTTTTGCATAGTTTTCTTCTATCTTCAATTAAAAGTTTCGATGTTTCGCATCAAATGCTATAAATACAGGAAATCAAGCAGTAAATCATGCTTCTAGACGTCTATCCGCCTTGATTTCACAAATTTTTTGCGCTTCGCGGCCAGATCTTTTTTAAAGTGAAAGAAATTTAATGATTTTTTGGCACAAAATTGCCTAACATTTTAAAATTTTTAGAAAAAATATTGCGTCAGGTGATTTTATGTAAAAGTATACAATGTAAAACACCGAAAAAAACGCTATGTTGCGCATTAAGAGCAGATTTTTGGACCTATTTTTGACTTTTTCTGGAAAAGTTGGGATGTCGTTCCCCCTTAAGAAAATTCTAGATCCCGCACTGATCCTATATATCTTTAAAATGGCAGAATTAGCATTTAGCTTGGAAAAATGCCAAATTTTTCGGCGCATTGCGCCGTTTTGAGTCAATTTTTAGTAATTTTTGGCGTGAGAAACCCAGAAATTAGCTGAAATACACTACCAAAGATCGAAAACCCTGTTTTGCCACACTAAAATCGCTACTGTACTATATTACAGGCTGTGAGAACTGCTATCAACAACTCGTTAGCATCATTGAAAAAGAAATTATAATTGTTCCAAAAAGTTTTGTGTAGTATTTGCATTTGTTTGATTAAAAATTGCTTGTGCCTTATCCTTTTTCATGTTCTTATCATGACACTTCTTTGTATGTAGTGTGCGTCTAAAGCATGATTTAAAACCGGGAAATTTTCCATAAATCACCCGGAAACGCGGGAAAAACCCAGGAATTTTATTTTGGGAAACCAGTGGCCACCCTGCAGACAGTCGTACGCCTTTCAGCAGTCGCTGGATAAAATTTCATATATCAATAGTTTTGAGCGTTCAAAAATGTGCCACGTCGAAACGAAATCTGATTTCCATATCAATAGCCGCTGTCAATAGGGCCAATTTCAATGCTCCGCCACACCTATCAGATTTTTAAACCGGCTCCTTTGGTACCAATTGTCAATCTTGTACCAATTGTCAGAGTTTTGCCAAATTGTTGAATAGTTCTTTAATTTCTGTAAGATTAAGGTACATGCTTAGAACGCAGCAACTGCGCAAAGCACAAACAACATTGATCACAATCTAATACACAAAATGCGTATTACACAGCAGCACAGTCGAGCGTAAACAACCGGAATAAGCAATTATACCGTCCAGAACAACGTAAATCACTCATATGATTGAAAAAAATTGCATAGAAAAGCAACGTCGACTTCCACGTGAGCACAAGGTTACTAATCTAAAGCCTGATTTATATTTCACGCAAACCACGTCGCAAAGGGGTCTTGCGGCCACAGTATGCCCAAAAATTAGTCGACCCTGTGCAAATATTCTGCTGCAAAATCCGCTTGCCGCGCCGCATCGTGCATTATTACTTCACGGCGAGCTTGCTGCGTGGACAAAAAAACCAATGACAAGGTGGCACCTCACCGCCGCCTTGCAGCCACTTTGCGCAATATGTTTATACTTCCTGTGAAGTGCTGCAGAACTAGGACGCTGAGTTCTTGGGCTTTTTGACTTGCGGCGCGGCAAAAAATGGCCGAAAAAGCTAAAAATAACAATTTTGACTCCTTACAGCGCGGCAGAAGTATAAATTGGAAAGCGGCGAGAAAATTTAGACTTTTGCAAATCAGTCCCTGCGGCGTGGCGGCCAGCGTGAAGTATAAATCAAATTGCAGCGGCGAATAATTCGCCAGCTGCCGCACACGCAGCCCGAAGTATAAATGAGTTTGGGCGAAATTTCTACGGCAGCCGTTGTGGCAATTTCTTGCCACTTTGCTCGCCGCGTGAAGTATAAATCAGGCTTAAGACCAACCATAATAAACAATTGTCGCGTCCAAACAAGCGCCTATTACGCAAATCACTCATGATTATAAAAAATTTGCACAGAAAAGCTACGTCGACTTCCACTTGAGCAAAAGATTACTAATCTAACACCCTACAGTACATAAAGAATTGTTCAGTCAGATGTGCTCCACAGATCACCTGCCTGTGATGTTAAGCACACCTTTTATCCAATGCATTGGGAACGGAGTGTTCTATTGAGGCAATAGTAAATGCGCCTAACTTACATTCTTTTATAATACAGTCATGCAAAGTTACATCGACCAGTTGCAGTGTATTCATTTAAGTACATAATGTTCGTTCAAGCTATGCATAGTAACCATTAAATGGATTGTGGATAGTTACCTACGTACTTCATAAATGTTCTTTATGTGCACGTATGTACGGATAAACCTGTTGTCCTTTCCTTCATAATAGAGTCATCAATCGTCAACATTATTGCCTTCACCTTCGCTAATGAATGCACATACTACCTGCGCACCTACTTACATACCTATGTACACACAGACAATTTGATCAATCATTGCAACGATTTTCGCAAGTCGCCTTCCCTAAACATTGCATACCTACATACTAACAAATGTATGCATCTTGCTTCCATCAGTTTACATTAGATCAATCAATGCGCCGTTTACAGGTCGCCTCCCCATGCTTTGTGCTTCTATCACTTTTCAACTTCATAATTGAATTTCTCCCCTTCTAAATGCTTTCCATCGATAATTTCTTTTGAATGTCTTCCTTACAACTGATAGTCTTTCGATAAATCCCCATTAATTTAAATTCTATGACTTCTATCTATTCTAGAATTAAGCCCTCCATTCCTTTGACATGCATGCTTCTGACATTTTGACATCAAAAACTGATATAGACACTGAAATAGCGTAAAAAATACTTTATTCTTTAATTTTTGAATTATTCCAAGTATATTTGGTGGTAGCCTTCGATTTACTTCTATTTTTGGACTTTATTTTCCTTAGAAAATTTTCACTCTTCCATGAAGGTCTAATAGACCCCCAAATACATCTTTGGTAGTGTCTAGTGACTAAGAACTGTTTTAAATCTAAATAGGAGTGATATTCTGCAGTACATATGTAGTCGATATCATATATACACGAGCAGCGTCAAATTTCGGAGGTCTGAGTGGAGTAAAACTGGCCAAAATCCCAAAAATTTACTCCTAGGGTTCTTTCAATTTTTGTGAGTTATCCGGTGGACCCCTTACTCCTGAAGTTGAATGCTTCATGCAATTTTCGGCAATTTTGACCCATTGGACCCATTAGATTTTGTTTGCTGCCCACATAAGGTCTAAACCACCCATGCCCATGTGTGGCCGAGATGCAGAGCCAAAGCCATGTTTGTAGCCTGATTCCTGAAAATTAAATTCAACAGCTGCAGCCGAATTATGCGGGCCTGGATTCTATGTACAGTATATCAAGTTATGGGGAGCCGTTTGCCACTTAAACCATATTATTGCATCAACATTATAAACACATGTGTAATTTGTAGGGTGTTATTTGGCAGGATTTGACGGATCCCCCAGAATTACATGTATGAGCATGGATAGAGATCGATGAGAAACGTCGAAAAATGATGTTTCTCTGCCTTAGTCATGACTTTTTGGCACTTTATGAAATAAAAAGGATTTTGATATCACATTGTATGTACACGCATTGGTACCTACTTCATGTATATATATGTAGATTGTAGGTCATAGTGCTGGCCTCTACAAAAACCAGTCGATTTGTAACCTAAAAAACCACCCCTTTCTTCCATAACCAAAAGGAGATGACTTGATGATATTATACTGGCGAACAAGCTATGCCGTGATGATGCTAATGCCGAACAAGCTATGCCTCCAAACTACAGAACTGTACTCCAAAATGGGTCTTACGTAGACTTTAAAAGCTTTTACCATTAATTCAATATTCTTTGAGACAAAGCTTTTCTGGATCAGTGATGCAACTCGAGAAGCTTTAGACGCAGTGTTTACACATTGAATGCTTGAAGGTAGGTCATCACTAATGTACACTCCCAAATCCTTAATAGATCCTTCAGAAACAAAACCCACTTTGTAGTTTTCTAGGATTTCCATACCCTAAATACAACGTTGCACCATTACTTACTAAGATTGAAAATACTCATCTTCTGCACGGATTTTTGAGCAATTTTGAAATGCAAAAATGCATTTTAGAGAGGTAAAATGTCAAAATTTTCTAGTCGATTTAATTTTATTACTTGTCATTGATGTTAAGGCCGCGCCTGATTCGGCCAATTTTTGTAATGCAAAAATGCTTTTTAGAAATTAAATTTCGATTGCTATTCATGTTTTGGCGCGCTGCGCCGATTGCAGCAATTTTTTTGCAAAAAAGCGTTTTAGAGACGCAAAATTCCGAAATTTTTTGGCGCTTAGCGCTATTTCGATAAATTATTGAGTGTTCATTCTTCGATGAGACTCCAGAAATCGGCTAAAGCACACTAAGTGACGGTCTGAAAATGCAGTTCAGGAGATAGAACATATAGCTGATCGTTATATTCATTGCAGTACACTAAATTTACAATAACAAAATGTTCAAAAACTCGTTTTGGGTATCGCCATTTTATGTAGGATGGACTTTCTGCAAAAACACATCGGTTTTTCAACATGAGCGCTCAATTTTTTAACGTTTTTTAGACTCCCCTAAAAAATGTGAACCAAAATTTGAAATGTGGAAAAAATGTTGGGTATGGTTCACATTGTGAACCAAATCGGTAGGGAAAAAATGGTGGTTGCCAACCATGGGGGTTTACCTCAAATTTGGAGTTTTTTTTGCGTTTGAGGTTTTTTAGAGGTGCACTTTTGAGGTTTTTGGTTTGGAAAATTTTTGAGGTTTTTTAGGTTTCGGGATTTTTATTGCAAAATGCGTTCTAGAAAGCTGAATTTTTCAAATTTTTTCGGCGCCTCGCGCCGGACTAATTTTTCTTCAATGCTTCTTGCTGATGGTCTCACAGCGCCGCGTCATTTACTGCACTTTTATCTACAGACAGCTGGACACAATTAAAAGTCGCACCGTCCCTGTTCCCTTTACAGTGTAAGGTACTTATATTTATTTTCCTATTCCTTTCACTTTAAATCGCATATTGCATTTCAGATTTCAGATTTAATTTAGGTAACTACGAGTTTACCTATCTCCTGCGCGCATATAGATTCTACTTCTAGCCAAAGTGAAATTTGCTTAAAGATAAGAATATGCTTGAACTTAATATTTTTTATCTTCCGCGATAACTATGGATTCATTGTCTGAAAAGCCCAAATTCAAGCTAAAAATCGTAGAACTCCGATAATGTTCGGCGCTTCGCGTTAAATAATAGCAGGGTTTGCAAGGCCTGGGTTTTTTGGGTTTTCGGTTTTTGTGGGTGCAACAATCTTTGGGTTTTGGGTTTTGGGCTTTTTAATTCAGTTTTTTCACATTAAAAATGCCTGTTCACATCGAAGCGTTCAAATTCAAGATTCCAAAAATTAGATACTCATGCTTAGCTGGTCTGGCGGATAGGTGGCTACCACACATGGGCGTGGGGGTTGAAGTTGAAAGCTGAAAACCGCCCGCCTCAGATCTCAGATTACTGCAAACCCCATAATTCTATTTTCAGTAACATTGTTGGCAATTTTACCTATCCTATCCTGACCCCACTAGAATTTTCTCGCTGTCTATGTTTGGTATGGTCAGGCCCGTATCCAGGATTTTGTTTTGGGGAAGAGGCACGACCAAAGTTTTTTTAAAACAAGGGGCACCAAAGTATGAATTTTGCTTTACCGATTTCACTACCCGGATGCCTTAGATATTGTGATAATTCAATGAAAAACCATCTGCTCTAGGGCTGAGGGGGTCTGGGGTGGCGCGCTCAAGCACCTACCAGCGGGATCCGGGCAAATCCCGGAAAATTTCGTAATAAGAGCACTTCAATTTTAAATCATAAAGTTAAAATTTTTACAAAATCAGCCGAATCACGGCTGTAAATTTACCCTAAAAATGGTCAAAGTTCATGAGCCAATCCATAATCATCGCTAAAAAATTGCTGTCATTCTTGCTTCTTGAACAAATCTCATTTTCTGTATAAAATTTGTGAAGAAAAGAAGAAATGTACATAGATGCAAAACACGCTTTAGATTGTATAAAGACTAAAATGGAGTGTTTAAACCGCGCTCTTGGGACTAAATAGACTGTGATTATGATTTTGAAATTCAGTGCGAAGCGCCGAAAATTTTTGCGATTTTTGGCTAAAAAAGCAAAGGGGAGTAAAAGGAAAAAACTGTTCCTATACTCCATTTCGGGGGGCACATGCCCCCCTATCCCTGGATTGCTGGATACGGGCCTGGGTGTGGTGACCCTTTGTTATGCGCACTTGTCGCTACTGATAAACAACGATATATGTATATCATATTATTGGACATTGGACAACAACAAAATTTTTTGGTTATGAGGGCAAAATGGCAAAGAATCGCCAACACTTTAATTTAGGGTTTTCACCAGATTTAGGGGAGGGCCTTTCGTATTCTCGGGGGGTCCAAACCTTAGATTCCCAAAACCTATGTTTGATTGTGTCAGAAAGAAAATTTGTATTTTTCTTATGTCTTTATTTATTTTATTTTATTTTTTATTTGTTTACGTATTTTATTTTTTGAGGCTTATTCCATCAAAGCACTGAGTGTATATTCGTCATTTTAAAATCTGACTGCAAAGAATGAAACGACATAGGGAAATCGTTTATATACAAGTTTAGCACTGCTTTATAACAATAAAATTATTACTCCAGCTCTTTCAATTTTCCTCAATTTTTTGCAGAAAATTCACCTTTTCTTGACAAATATGTGAGAAAAGTAAAACATTGACGAAGTGCATAAAGTATAACAAATTGCTAAGGCGCTGTTAAGCGACAAAAATGTAAGTTTGTGTATTTTTAATTATCAACATGTTTTTTGAAAAACAGCTAAATCATGTCATCTAATTTGCTATTGGACCTTATGCACAAAAAATTATTGAAAAACATTGAGAATTAGCGGAGTTATTGTGAAAAAACAGGTGGGACTGTTACGTGGGACACCCTGTATGTTGGTTGGTTGGTAGGTGCAATGTACCTGTATTTTACAGGTCCGGGCTCCGGTCAAAAAGGTGGCCCTGGCGCATTACAAATGATAAGCACGTAAAAAATAGTTACCTCAGCAGTCTGTGGATTAACCTGATTCTTAGGCTTAAGTTTAGTAAAGTGAATTCATGACTGACCAAAATCTTCAAATTAGCTGTAAATTAAGTCTGATTAATGCGATGCAGGTGTGACGAGCGAACGAACGAGGCGAGTGAAAATCTTCGAAGTGAGCATCGAGAAACTGTGTGGAGCTTTGCAAATATAATAGCAATTTTGCGAATTTGTCGACAATTTTACGTGACCAACGTGGTTATAAGATAACGAAGTCATCCATACATGGGCATTGGAAGGGGTGAGAGGGGTATTACTCCCCTGAGCTTTAAAGATTTGATAGCCAAATAACCATTTTCGCTGAAAAACATTACTATATACCCTTTGTTGAGCTCAGGAAAATAGCTATATAGTCTTTTTTGAACTAAGAAACATGCCCTGTTAGTTCATAATTGCTATACAGTGAGTCTGAAAAGGATTTATAACTCTTTTCCCGGCTTCGAAACGGACTAAATAGCTATTTTTAGTCCAAAAGATCAATATATCTTTGTTTGTAAGTTCAAAAAGGCTATATATTTGCCACAAATGCTCAAAAACGATGGTTTTAAATCAATATCTTCGTTTTTTGCTATAGAATCGTTTTTTACAAAGCATTTAGCTATCTCTAAGTTTTTGATTTTCACCCCTTTCTGGGGTTTGACCTTGTGCACCTACGATGTCATCTGTGCTATAAACATGCGAATATGTATGACTTGTTTAGGTGTATTTAGGCACTTATAGCAGAACGGTATGGTTGGTTGGTAGAGAGTTAAAAATGTCGATTCGATAGAAAAACGCCATCAAATTCGCTCGCTTGTTTGCTAAGTTAAGGCTTAGTCAGAATAAAGATAATTTTATTACTCACATATTTGGACTGGATTAAAGGACGCTTTTAGTTTCATTTTTAACAGTCAATTTGGAAGTAATGGGGAAATTGTTCGATTATTAAAAATACAAATTAATTTTTGGAAACAATCGGCTATCTGTATTAAGATACGCAGGAGGTGCTATTAGTTTCATTCAATACCTTCCACTGCTATTTTTATTAACTGAATGTTGACAAAGAATTTAAAAGTTTTTTAAGTATTAAGATAATGTGACTTTCTACTGTCTTGTTTTTTTTGAGAATCTATTATTGTTGATCATTCGTTATATACATTATGAGTGAGGACGAGTTGGAAACCTACAAATTATGGAGGATACGGAAGACTGTGATGCAGGTGAGTGACCTGGCTCTTATTAAATTCATTCTGCTAGTTCATTGATGATGACTATATTATGCCATTAGCGGACAGATTAGTGTAGATTTTTTTAAGTTATTTGATTCATTAAACCAAATTTGGATTTTAATATTGCAAAGCTTAGTGATATTCTTAGATTTCTTATTAAAAAATTAATGACGCTTCTGCAGCATACCTGGGCGTGGGGGTTTGGGGGTATGTGCCCCCGAGAAACCAAAATACCCCCAGAAACCAAAAACTCCCAGAATTCGATTTTTGAAATTTTTTTCTTGTTTTTTTGGCAATTTTTATATGCCAACGGATAGTGCTCGATGAAAAACGTTGAAAAATGGTGTTTTTTGCCATACCACCAGTTTTAAGGCCATTTGTTGACCTTTGAAAAATCTTATACCCCCAGAATTTTGGTGTCGCCCACCTATGTTCTGCAGTGATTGGCTTTTCTATTTAGTGCTTCGCTTTTCTATTCAGTGTTTTACCTTTTCTTAGTAATTCGCCATCTTTGTCCTTTGCTGATATATACTACGATTCATCTAGATGTGCCACGACCGCGGTTACTTGGTTACCCAGGATGAATTGGATCAGACACTAGAACAGTTTAAACAGCAATTTGGTGATAAACCTTCAGAACGAAAACCCGCACGATCGGATTTAACAATTTTGGTTGCGCACAACGATGATCCGACTGGTAATTACTTAATAAGAAGAAATCGCAATAGCTTTAGTATAATGAATAATTTAGCTCACACTGTCAAGAATATTGTACTTATTGCATAGTTGTGTACATAATTTAAAAAATTTGAGATAATTCATCATTTTGCAACAAAATTCTCTAAATTTATTTGCTTTTTGTTGACTTTATTATTTGTTCATGTTTTGTGTCTTTTTTCTTCTTAGAAACATGGCCCCTTCTCGTAAAACTGAGAATTCATTGTTTTTGGCGCAAAAATTTTGCTGTTTATGTAGGGCAGGTGCCATATAAGATATATTTTGAACTGCTCCCGCATCTACTAGAGCTGCAAGCAGACGTGTGCGCAGGGTCCCCGGGGTAGATATGATAAGATTAAGATCAGAAACGGACAAAAGTCCAGTTTTTTTGCGAAAAGGATGGAAATCTACCAGAACCTGAGAATTAATGTAGTTATCACGTTTTTAAACCTTTTTATCTATTTTAAAATCATTTTAGCTCGAAAAGACTCGATGAACCTTAGACTGTAAATGCTATACAAACGCAGCTGTGACTAAAAGTCATAAATCGACACCATTCAACAATGATTGTTATTAGTTACGAACTTAATGGCTTATAAATTCTATTCCATTAGTATTATTGTCTCAAAAAAATTAGGTGCCAAGTTCGTTTCCATCTATAACGAAATAAGAGTGTGACCATAGGAACTAATTCAGTTTCTGTCATTTTCGTATTCAATCAGTGCAATAATTTGTATCTCATCTAAGAATGTTATTAAAATTTTTAGGTCTCCGGTGCCGGGGCCAGCGCTGGCCCCGATAAAGCTCTACTATAATTTAGTACAGTAATATGTGTTCTGTACTAAAACAGCGCTTTTCAACCTTTAGTGGAGTACGTAGTTAGTTTAGCTGTGTCTGGGCCTCAGATAATAAAAAATACAGCAATTTATCACAATGGAATAAGTAGAATTGGCGGCCTTTTTGTTGACATATCTAAACATATATGTAATATGCTCCATGTTCAAGTTACATATGTTTAAACTTTTAACAGACAGAAGCAGTACTTTAAATTACTTAATTAGAGTGAAGCACTAATATGTCGGCTGATTCATGATTTTAAACTCGACGTTGGAGCTTTATAGAAAATAATAAACGAAAGTTTTGACGTTTTGCCTTTCTAAACTCAATTTTTGCGGTCAAAAAGGTGTTCAGAAAAACAAAAATTATTGTGTAGCGAAGCGCTAAAATTGTTTTGACATTTCCTATTATATTTGTCCTCAAAAATCTTCGTACATCACCTATTCAAAGATGGTTCAAGAAGTCTTTTTACATCCGGAAAAAATCGTATTTGAATACAAAAAAAGCTATGCTGCTATGCTTTAATTCATCTATTCGAAATGATGCTTTTAGTAAGAATCTACCACTTGTTATTTATAATTTAAGATTCGTAATTTATAATTTGCGTATTTAAGATCAGCTCTTTGTGTTCTTTCCGGACGATAAGAAGATTGGAATTAAAGTAATTAAAGCCTACTGTCAGCGTATGCAAGAGGAAAATATTTCTCGTGCGATTGTTATCGTTGCAGATGGAATGACACCATCGGCAAAGCAGGTTTGATTTAAAATGCAATAGAGGAATCTATCATCTCGACATGTAATTGGGGGATCAGGGATCCCCACCCAAGAGCTAGTCTAATTCCCTTCCCCCGATTAGAGGAATTTTTGGAAAAACTTGCGTTTTTTAACCATTTTTAGGTGTTTTTGCTTGTTTAGCCAAAAACTGGAGGTCATTTACTCTCTCCCTAAAAATGACCGGTGAACTCGCCCAGCCAAGATTTAGAGCCGTTACATGTACATATGTACATATGCATCATCCTTTGTATATTTAATACGATACAGACGGGAATTTACTCTTCTAGAATAGGTTTCTAATCATGACTTATTATCAGACATACACAGCATGGGAATTTGGAGGGGGCGAGATTTCAAAGTGCCTTTTGGACCCAAAAATGGTGGGTACGCGTCAAAACGTAGTTTTTCGGCGTTTCTGACGATGCTCTATCTTTCTGGAGCATAAAGACACAAAAAATCGAAAAAAAATTCAAAAAGTCGTTTAAGTTGAACAAAATACATTTTTGTATAGCTAAATCAATTTTTGATCAAAGGACGTAAAACTGCCAGAATATAAAGAAAACATAAAAGTTTCATTCTACAAAAATTTATGTTATAAAATTTCACGGTTAACGAGTTATGTTGAAACTTCAGAAAACTTTCGCTATATTTGAGCAAAACTTTTCGGCTTATTTTGACTTTAACGTGATTGAAGCGTGATCGAAAATGTTTTTTAACTTACGAATGTTCAAGGGTCGCATTTTGTACACTTTTGACTTAACAAGTCCCCTAAAGAAATCGCTCTGCATAAAGTCGGAAGGATAGAGCGGATACGACATGAAAAGTGATTCATGAATCATGGCTGCCTTAGCCTCCTCGTTTTTGCGACTTATCAACCTGCTATTTTGTCTTCGGGGATTTGTATTAAATTTAAAGTGTAAACAAACAGTCCCTCGAAAATTCAGGAATTGAAGATTTTCATTGTTCACAATTTCAATGAAGTCATAGTCAAAATGCGCCGAAAGTTTCGCCCAAACATCGAAAACTTTTTATGAAGTTTTAAAAACGATGTGATCACGTAGATGCATATGCAACTCGTGAACCGTGAAATTCTTCAATGAAGAACTTTTACAATACAAGTTTCATGTTTTCTTCATATTTTGGCGAAGTTTTATGTTTTTTGACTAAAAATTGATTCAGCTAATAGGAAATCACAATATTAAACAGTTAGTATATGAGTATATGGCGCGAAGCGCCGAAAATATTACACTTTTGAACAAATTGATAGCTAAACGCTTAAAAAGCACCTCTTAAACGAATTTTTAGGAAATTTTTGGAAACTTTTGAAAAATCCTGAATTCTGAGGGGAGTGAAAATTGTTTGGCGGAGGGCTAAACCCCCAATTCTCCCAAGATCACGTATGTGTGCTTATTATTATTCTTTATTCTCGTTGATTTGATACTGCATCTTATTTTACTCGTTTCATTAAAATAGATTGCGTGACATTGAAAGTCTCCGGTTGCTTTGAAGATAAAAAAACTGGAAAAAATGCACGATTTCAAAAAATTACAGCCATTGTTTTTGACACCGATCATTCTTCCGTGACTATTTACTTCTGCCGTAAATCTCGAAAAACTTGGTTCCACCTGACGATTTTGGAAAGAAGCAATGTGTCACTGAATATTTTAGACTTTAATGCAGAAAACTTATGGCTGATTCATTGAAATTTTGAATCAATTTCGGTCATTTACTGCAAAAGTATCAATTCTCGTAAAACAAAACGCTGTATTGTATATTTATCGAGAGTCACTAGCCAGACTGTGGGCTATCTATACAAAACGTGGTCAAAGGTGAGTGTTCTCTTTGAAAAATACACTTTGAAATTTTATCTAATCGCGTTTTCCTTAATGGCATTTTGGGTTGTAAAAAATATTAGGTCCACCATGCGCTGTAATATGACCTTTGCCGGATTTAAACCTTCCTCCTTCTGGGCACGCCATCTTGCCCACTCAAAAATCGTATTTCTCTAATCTTTCCTCTTATCGTTCGTACATGTAAATATAATAATAAAATAAGCTGCTAAATTGCGTTTCGGGGACTTAACAATTTTATTTATAGGCTTTACAAGACTTGGCGCCCAAGTATATTCTAGAACAGTTTTTGGAAGCCGAACTCATGATAAATATCACGGAGCACGAGGTAAGTTAGGTCAAAGTATTTAAACACTTTTAACTTTATTTCAGATTGCTTTTTCAATTCGTAGAGTTTAATCAATCTTCACTTAATCTTGTAATTTTCACTTCTTCTTCCAATCCTTTTTATTCGAAAGAAGTGCATTAATTGGTCTAAAAATCCTATGCATTCCATCAATGCTGCATCTTTATTATTTAGTGTGATCTAGTACTGTTAATTTTATTAATGAGTATACGTGTTTGTACGAGGGTTGTTCAATAAAAATTGGGGTTCAAGACTTTTCTGATTCTGATTCGGAACGACTAACTTTGGTGAAGGCCTATCCCTACACGTGGGCGTGGGGAGGTGGGGGTTGTGGGTATGCATCCTTTAGAAGGCCGAATATTCCCCCGAATTTAGTTTTTGAATTTTTTATCTTTTTTTCGCAATTGTTTGATGCGAATGGATAGTGCTCGATGAGAAACGTTGAAAAATGGTGTTTTTCGCTCAATCACCCTTTTTAAGATCATTCTTTGATCTTTAAAAAATCTTGCACCCCCTCCCCCAGAATTTTGGTGCTGCCCATCTATGCCCATCCCCCTCTTACATGGCTAGCTATTACCTTTCATCGTCTCTAGGCCCATGTGTGTTGCTTGGCTTATCTTGAATTAAAAATTAATCATATTATTGACTCACCCTTCTTAATGTTTGCGTCTTCTAAACAAAATCATTTTTGTCATAGTCTGAGCTTTATACATAAGTCTTGCTTTATGTAGCTTGTTCCCGAACATGTTGTAATGACGAACGAAGAAAAAGCCGAACTTCTAGCCAGATAGTGAGATGGAAGTTTTTTACTCTTTGATAGGTTTTGCCTTAATTTTTGCTATTGCTTTCATTAAGCAAGCTGAAAGAAAGTCAATTGCAGCGAATTCAGGCCGGCGATCCTGTGGCTCGATACTTCGGTCTTAAGAGAGGACAGGTTCGTTTATTGAATCGAGCGAGCATTCAAGACATAAAACCTTAATTTAAATTCCGAATTCTTTTAAGGATTGGCATTGAATGCGCGGATTTAGGGTCGCAAGGGGGAAATCATACATGTAGCGAGCGACTAGAACATTTGGGAAGGAAGTTCCCTACCATTGCGGGGGAGATTTCTCCAATTTTTGGCCAAAAATGGCAAAAAACGCAAGTTTTGGCCACAAATCGAGTCAACAAAAGTTTTCTGAATTTGGGTAATGTAGGGCGATCAACTAAGGGTGGGGGATACCCAATCCCTCCTGTTACATGCCTGTGTAAAATTCTAGAATTCACGACGAATAAATAAAGTGCCCGTGTTTTTTCTCACGTCAATTAAAGAAATGTTTCTACATACGAAGTACCTTCATGCGGTAAGACTGGGTTTTTCTTTTTAGAGATAGAAAGTTTAAAACTTGACCAGTGTAGCGCGAGGCGCCGAGAATTTTGCTTTTTGACTCACTTTGAACCAATTTTAGGCGCTTTATAAGGAAAAAAGAGAAAATCATTGAGTACCAACCAGCTCGTACTGCTCTTGTTTCTGTAAATTATATGTACTAAGTGATTTATAAGCTCAGGCATTTATCTCTGGGTTATAAGGGGGGTTTGAACCCCCCAAAATTTTCGAAAAATCGAAAAAATATGACTTTTTAAACGTTATTTTGTGCTATTTTTGGCTTTTTTTGGGCTTAGTCCCCGAAAAATTGGTGTTGAAATCCCCAAAGTAGGACGGCCAGCTACGTGCCTGTATTAGCTCAAAATCGATCGACACCTTCTCTCTCAGTGTTTGCGTTCAGGAGGTTTTAATTATTATTATACTTCAATTTTATTATTGGCTCCTTTGGTGATTAAAATCACTTTAGATGTCAAGAATTCTAAATGGAATTCCGGTATGAATATTCGCTGAACAATCTTGTTTTTCTTTTTTTGTTTATCGCGTAGCCGATTATGTAATTAGCATAAACATTTACGAACCTTTCAGGACCTCCTCTTCGTCTTCGAGGTTTTTGGAAAAATCGATTAAAACTGGTTCATTAATTTCGTTTCATTTGGTAAAAATTCTAGAAGCTAATTGTAATGCTATCCTATTTTTCTATATCTATGCTCTGTTAATTTTACTGCCTTGTATTATCATAAATTTGCTACTTCTTATCAAAGTTTATGGTTATAAAGAAGCATTCGAATTTAATTTTTGGAATTTCTGAATAATTTTTGAACGTAGTTAGCTGGGCAAGTTCGCATTATTTAACTTACAATTTTAATGAATGCTATTTTCGTTCTATCGCTATTTTATTGCATATTAAGTTGTTTCAGAATGCTCTGAAATAGCTAAATACTATTTTGAGTCTTTCTCAATAATGCTTCTTGAAAATTTTAAGTTAATTTTAAGTTTAACGATTAATTATTTGGAAATGGCCTTAAATCGGGGCGGAAGGTAAAAAAATAGCCTAATTTGCTCAATGGACTGTTGGAACCCCGCATTGATATTATGTGCACAAATGGTATCAAAATTAAGGGAGAAAAAGGATTGAAGGAAAAATGGAAAATCAGAGATAAAATTCTTATGAGAATCTTTATTTTCACGAGATTTATTTTCATGTCAAGTCGGCCTTTAATTTTTCCATTAAATTATTTTGCTGCATATTGGAAGTAAAGAGAACTTTTTCTGTACAAAACTTAACGTTACATCCAAAGTTGTAAAAATTTCCTTACTGTAACTTTATTTTGTCTCTAAACATCTCTGGAACGAAGTTTCATCCTGTACATAAAATGAGCAAAAATCTGATCTTTTCCTAAAAAATCTTCAAATCATCCTCCAGGGCCCCCCCCAACCGTAGTTGGGGGGCACCACACCTGGGCGTGGGGGTTTGGGGGGTATGCACCCCCCAGAAACCAAAATACCCCCCCAGAAATCAAAAATATCCCCAGAATTCAATTTTTGAAATTTTTCGTTTTTTTCGCAATTTTTTGATGCCAATGGATAGTGCTTGATGAGAAATGTCGAAAAATGGTGTTTTTATCGGCATACCACATTTTAAGGCCATTTTTTGACCTTCAAAAATATCTTGCGCCCCCCCCAGAATTTTCTTGCTGCCCACGTATGGGCGGCACCAAAGCTCTGAGGGGAGCAAGATTTTTCCAAAGGTCAAAAAATGGCCTTAAAAATGGTGATATGGCGAAAAAACACCATTTTTCAAAATTTCTCATTGAGCACTATCCATTGGCATCGAAAACTGCGAAAAAAACAAAAAATTTAAAAATTGAATTCTGGGGAGGGAGTATTTTGGTTTCTGGGGGTGCATACTGCGATCCCCCCATACCCCCTACGCCCAGGTATGCCCCAACGATTAATTATGTTAGCTTTCATATTTTTTGAAATGTTTTTACGCTAGTTCATTAGACAACTGTAGATCAGCTAATTGACTTTTATCCTATGCTTATTTCCTTGGCCGGCTAATGCAGCTGTGATGGTCGTTGTACTATTAAAAGAGTGTGTTTTGCAGGTTGTTAAAATAATTCGGCCGTCGGTTACTGCTGGACGATATATTACATACCGAATGGTTATTTGATTTGAATGTCTTATCTCGCTTTGTATTTTTTAAGAAGTAAAAACGCTAAAGAAGTGACTGCAGTTATATACATAGGTACGTGAGATTTACCTCATAAAGTTGTGGTGTATGTACATATGGCGATGTGAGGCTATAGGCACAGTTGTTCCTTGTCTCGAATTCGAGATGCCTCCTCCAGTTTCCTTTCTGAAATTAATTGATTGTTCTTGGAAAAGCTACATAATATATGTACCTACACAGGGGCGGATTTAAGGGGCAGGCGAGATAAAGAATGGATATGCAATTTGCAATGATTTTTGACCGTAATTTTTCGGCGCTGCGCGCCGGGTGATACCTATTAATGACATTTATTTACTTGACGACCTTGGAGCAGCGTTTTTTTGTACGAGGTCCGTTTGCACATATACAAAGATGGTCCCCAAAATCTTTGTACATACATTTTTTACATGCAAATTTTTGTGTTCTCTTATATAGTACAGTAACGATTTTATTCTGGTTAAACAGGGTTTCCGATCTTTGGTAATGCATTTTACCTAATTTCTGGGTTTCTGACGCCAAAAATTACTAAAAATTGTCTCGAAACGAATTTGACATTTTTCCATTCTAAATGCAAATTCTGCCATTTTGAAGGTATATAGGACAAATAATACTCATTTCGGCGCTTCGCGCCCGCCGAGAATGTTTTGAAATTTTACACCTTTTTACAGTTTTTGTCTTCCCAATAATCTGTACATGTTGACACACAAATTTTGGAGTACTTTAATATGGTACAGCCGCGATTTTAGTGTGGTAAAAACAGAGTTGTCCGACTTTTGGTAGTGTATTTTAGCTAATTTCTGGGTCTCAAGGGCAAAAATAACTAAGAATCGCCTTAAAACGGCGCGAAGCCCCGAAAAACTTGACATTTTTCCGTTTGGAATGCAATTTCTGCCATTATAAAGATATAGAATACACAATTACTCATTTAAAATTTTTGCGAATTTCACACCTTTTTTGCAATTTTTGTCTTCGCAAAAATCTTTGCACATGTACAAAGACGGTCCTGGAAAGTCTTTGTACATCGGGAAATCTTGCCGAATACAAAAAAACGGTGCCTGAAAGCACGGTTTTTTGTATTCGGCAAGGATTTTTCCCAATGTACAAAGACTTTTCGGGAACGTCTTTGTACATGTACAAAGATTTTTGGGAAGACAAAGTGCAAAAAGTATCTAAACTTCGCTAAAATTTTCGGCGCTTAAAGCCGAAATGAGTAATTGTGTGTCCTATATATCTTAACTAGCTGAGCTGCCCGGGCTGAACTTAGGCCTGATAGCTGTATGGGATTGAGATGTCTCTTGTATTTTTTTATTTTTCGGGACTTTTGATGTTTTTGGGATATTTCTAAAAAATTGTTGGTAAAAACCATATCGTATTTTTTTAATTTTTTAAAACTGTCTTTTCTCAACCATTTCTTTGATTAAATCCATATTTTTGACGTTATAGAATGGTTCTGAGAATTCTTTATCCTAAATCATATTTTTGATGTTCTTGGATGATCTGGAAATTGTACCATTAGATGGTTTGGGATGTTCGAAAATTTTGTTCGATTATAACCATATTTTTAACGTTTTGGAATATTAAAAGCATTTTGGTCCAAAACCATACTTTTTGATGTTTTTGGAGGTAAAAATATTTTTTGGTCAAAACCATATTTTTTACTGTTTTGGGGTGTTTAAAAAATTTTTTAGGGCGAAACCATTTCTTTGATGTTTTAGGATGTTTAAAGATTTTTTTGGTGCAAACCATATTTTTGATGTTTTGGGACACCTATCTTACAGCACAGGATATGTTATAGTACTTTTACATTATCGACACATCCATGCTTTGAAGCAATTTTGATGTTCTGGTATGTTCTGGAAATTTTTTTAATCAAACCCATATTTTTGATGTTTTGGAAAATTTTTTTCGTCAAACCATATTTTTGATGTTTTAGGATGTTTTGGAAAATTTTTTTGGTCAAACCATATTTTTGATGTTTTAAAAATGTCTCTTGTATTTTTTATTTTTCGGGACTTTTGATGTTTTTGGGATATTTCTAAAAAAGTTGTTGGTAAAAGCCATATTGTATTTTTTAAATTTTTTAGAACTGTCTTTTGTCAACCATTTCTTTGATTAAAACCATAGTTTTGACGTTATAGAATGGTTCTGAGAATTCTTTATCATAATTCATATTTTTGATGTTCTGGAAATTATACCATTAGATGGTTTGGGATGTTTAAAAATTTTGTTTGATCATAACCATATTTTTAACGTTTTGGAATATTAAAAAGCTTCTTTGGTCCAAAACCATACTTTTGATGTTTTTGGAGGTTTAAAAATTTTTTTTGGTCAATACCATATTTTTGATGTTTTGGGGTGTTTAAAAAATTTTTTGAGCAAAACCATTTTTTTGATGTTTTGGGATGTTTAAAGATTTTTTTGGTGCAAACCATATTTTTGATGTTTTGGGACACCTATCTTACAGCACAGGATATGTTATAGCACTTTTGCATTATCGACACATCCATGCTTTGAAGCACTTTTTATGTTCTGATATGTTCTGAAAATTTTTCTAATCAAACCCATATTTTTGATGTTTCAGGATGTTTTGGAAAATTTGTTTTGGTCAAACCATATTTTTGATGTTTTAAAAATTTTTTGTTTGTTGTAGCAAAGGGTGTCATATATCACGTGATATCTCATATCACTCATATGTTATAGCCGATGGAATCTCCTATCTTATATCACTGCATGTTATGGCACAGACAGGGTGTCTATATCACACCTATCTTATAGCATTGCCTATCTCGTAGCACGGGGTATCTTATATCACACCTATCTTATAGCATTGCCATCTCGTAGCACAGGGTATCTTATATCCCATCCTATCTTATAGCATTGCTTATCTTGCAGCTCGGGTTATCTTATATCACTCCTATCTTATAGCATTGCCTATCTTGTAGCACGGGGTATCTTTTATCACGTTCTATCTTATAGCATTGCCTATCTTGTAGTACGGGTATCCTATATCATGTCCTATCTTACAGTATTGCCTATCCTGTAGCACAGGGTATCTTATATCCCATCCCATCTTATAGCATCGCCTATCTTGTAGCACGGGGTATCTTGTATCACGTCCTATCTTATAGCATTACCTATCTTGTAGCACGGGTGTCTTTTATCACGTCCCATCTTATAGCATTGCCTATCCTGTTGCAAGCATTGCTTATCTTGTAGCACACGGTATCTTATTTCATGTCCTATCTTATAGCCAGGCACGTAGCTGTGGGGGACTGGGGGGTCCGGACCCGCCCAAAATTCAGAAAAAACCGTAACCCGAAAATAGTGTAAACCGAGTTTTATAGGGCTGCCTCCCGCTTCACCCCTGTATAGGGTGACTGGGTAGGGGTTGATCAAATTTTTATGTCGCTACGGATCCTTCGCCCGGTAGGCCGACCTCGGGCCAAAATATCAGCCCACCAACTATTATGGAGCCGGAGCCAACCCCGAACAAACAGACATACAAAGAAACTTTCACAAGTATATAAGCAGTAGCAGAAATCGCATTTCGACAGGGAAAATGTCAAATTTTTCGGAGCTTCGCGCCCGTTTTAAGACCATTCTTAATGATTTTTGCTCTCGTAAAACCATGAATTAGCCAAAATACACTACAAAAGGTCGAACAACTCTATTTTTACCACGCTAAAGTCGCTACCGTACTATATCATAGTACCCAAAAATTTGTGTGTACAAAATGTACGAAGAATTTTAGGGACCATCTCTGTACATGTACAAACAGACCCTGTACAAAAAAACTGCCTGGAAGCCATTTTCTGTTCATGTAGGTTTCAAAACAATTTCAACAGTAGAAACAGCTATTTTTGCATAGCTTTCTTCTATTGTCAATTAAAAATTTTGATGTTTCGCATCGAATGCAATAAATACAGGAAATCAAGCAGTAAATCATGCTTCTAGACGTCTATCCGCCTTAATTTCACAAATTTTCCGGCGCTTCGCGCCAGATTTTTGTTAAAGTCAAAGAAATTTAATGATTTTTTCGCACAAAATTGTCTAAAATTTTAAAATTTTCGAGAAAAATATTGCGTCAAAAGTGATTTATGTAAATGTATACAATGTAAAACACCGAAAAAAACGCCATTTCGTGCGTTAAGGGCTCATTTTTGGACCTATTTTTGACTGTTTACATCATAGGTAGCGCGTACCCGTAATATACTTGGGTATCCCTAATACCTGTGCATCATACATGGGCAGCACCAAAATTCTGGAGGGTTGCAAGATTTTTCGAAGGTCAAAAAATGGTGGTATGCACACGTGGGGCTTGACACCCCTCTAGAAGGCCGAAACTCCCCCCCCCAGAAACCGAAATATCCCCCATAATTCAGTTTTTGAAATTTTCGCATTTTCGATGAGAAACGTTGAAAAATGGCGTTTTTTCGCCATACCACTATTTTTGAGACAATTTTTTTGACCTTTAAAAACCTTGCAACCCTCATAATTTTGGTGCTACCAACCTATGGTGGTATGGCGAAAAAACACCATGTTTCGACATTTCTCATCGAGCACTATCCATTGGCGTAAAAAATTGCGAGAAAATTCAAACATTGAATTCCGAGGTGGGGGATATTTTGGTTTCTGGGATGGAGGTATTCGGCTTTCTGCAACCCTTAACTCCCCTCTACGCCTACGTGTATTGTGCACCCCTTACAGCTATAACGGGGCACATCTGAGAGATGCGATTTTTTAAAAGATATATTATAGAAAAATTTTTTGAGGTATTATCTTTTATTTACACTCAATAGCCAGCTCGCGATAAGGTTGCAAAGTTTTGGTGTAAGGTTCTAACGTAATAAATTTTTCTAAATTTTGGTCAGTCACACGACTTATCTAAAGTCAGTTTTGCATTCTGTTTGTTCTAGATTTTAAATGCAGGCAATTGAGTAAGTTCAAAACCATTCTTTAAAATTTTATAAAGTGACTTACTCCCGGATGAACAGTGTAAAGAGTGTAAAAATCTGGGGCTGAAAAAATATTTTGGTCCAGTTTTTGACTTGTTTATGTCTGTCGAATTCTCCAGTTGGGAGTCCGCAAAAAATCTATGGAATAGTACTACGACTCAATTGCTACACGATGAATTTGGCCTCGTTAGTATAAAATCACCGGTGGTGAACGAAAAAAAGGTTTTTACCTTTTAGTTTGTCAACCGCTTCGGTTATGATTCGGGACGTGCGGAGTATTATAAAAATAAGGTAGGTAGGTATGTACATACGTCTCAAGGGTTATACACACACCTGGGCGTGGGGAGGGGAGTTTGGGGGGTATGCACCCCCGAGAAACCAAACCCCCCCAGAAATCGAAATACCCCCCCCCCGCAGAATTCATTTTTTAAAATTTTTTTCTCGTTTTTTCGCAATTTTTTGATGCCAATAGATAGTGCTCAATGAGAAACGTCGAAAAATGGTGTTTTTTCGCCATACCACCACTTTTAAGGCCATTTTTTTACCTTTGAAAAATCGTGCACCCCCTCACCTCCTCTAAATTTTCTTGCTGCCCACGTTTGGTTACACATCGCACTTGACGCGTTTCTTTAAACTCGATACAGAGTTACTTTTAGCGGCGTAAAGTTTAAACTGGAATAAAAAACATGTTCTTGATCTTTTTTTGTCTGTCAACTATGTACTCCGGTTGTGAATCGGACTGTGCGAACTATTCTAGAAATAACGTACCTACTTGCAAGTTGCTACACATCGCGCACTTGCTCTCGTTTCTTTCCACTCAATACTGAGTTAGTTTTGGAGTTGTAGAGTTGTCTGTCAACTTCTCCAGATATGAGTTGGGACATGATTCTTTTTATAGAAATGTACTAAGCATCGTGGAACACACATGCATGTAGGCGCGTTTAATTAAACTAAATTACACTTAATTTAACTTTACTTTATAGAATAGGCACTGGGCGTAAAATAATGTAATTACATATTTAGAAAAGATCATCACTACATAAATGTGACCTAACGCCAAAATATCAACTTTTGCATGTTAAACACTGCATTAATACCCTTATGTACATTATAATGACAAGTTTATCATTAAAAGTACGGTTCAAATAGCACATTGTATAACACGTTTGGCGATACACATGCGCGTTATTCATACTTAACTTCAAAAAATCTCAACAACCAAGGACATATTAAAAAACTTTAAGGCCAGATTCGCAATTTGGATATCACGGAGAACTTTTTAGGAAAATAAGCCATCCGCAATATACTATAGTCCATTTCATTGAGCTTTGAGGTTTTTGAAAAAGTTTAAAGTGGCTACAAAAGTGCTTTAAACTAATACGGTAAATATGATATTCTACAGTAAATTGAGTCACGTAAATTCATATGCTATTATTAAGCCGCATTGTTGCATGAAAATTTTAAAGCACGTTTGTAGCCCAATTCTTGCTGAAAAATTCAAAAGAAAACCGCAAAGTTAATTGAAACAGACTATAGAGAAAAATTTACTTTCAAATTTAAACTTTACACAACCCCGAGTGTACAGAAGATTTTAATCGGATTCGTAACTCTGATATTGCGCTCAACATTTATGAAAAAATTAATTCTCTACAATGGACTGAAGTCAAATAAATCTTAAGTGTAAAGCACTTTACACTAATATGGGGTGTAAATTAATGCGTTCGACTGACGTATGATGTAAGGCCCATGGTACATTTTTAGACTCGTGATCATGTCCAGACTCATAACCCAAAAAGTTGATAGAAAAAAACAAGGCAGAAACACGTTTTACCCCCTCCCCCCAATGTTTGACTTTACACCTCCCGAGAAAGCTAAATATTTATGTAAATGAACACAATTTTCTGTGACATGTACCCCTAAGAAAGTACATACTTTACTTTTATTCCATCGACTTATTTCGATTTCTAAACTGAGAAAGTCGCGAACAAAAAAGGTACAAAAACGTGTTTTTTACCATCCACATTTATATAAATTTTAAAAATCTGAACCCAACTCCCCATTGAGTGTAAAGAAATTCAATTTGGGCTTGTTTATAGTTCTTAAACTGTAGCATGTTTGCAAGTGGAAAATTTCTGTTCCGCAAAATATTTGAGATATTGACCATCAAAACTGGAAGAAAACGTGTCTTTTGCCTAATGTTACTCCCCCAATTTTAAACTTTACACCTCCATAATTAACTTAAAATAGAGTTTTTAAATGCAGTTTGCTGCGACTTGTCGCACGAATTTTATTTTTATTCTTTTAAATTTGTCCTAACTTATAACCGGGGAATTGGGCGGAGAAATCTCAGACAAAAGCTGTTTTTATATAATCCACTAGAGTGTAAAGTTTGAACCCCTAGATCTAACTCTGTATTGAGTGTAAAAAAGTTTGCTGGTAAGTCGAAGGCAGCCCTTGAGTCGTAGTACATTTCTGCAGGGACAAATTTCTTGGGACTCATAAGCGGACTTGTTGGCAGACAAAAAAAGGCCAAAATGTGTTTTTCACCCTCGGGTTCTTTTCACTCTTTACACTGTCACTCTGAAAAATAAGTCACTATTCAAAAAATAAAAAATGCCATCTAGCTTAATCAATTGTCTACATTTTAAATAAGCAGACTAAACAGAATGCAAAACTGAGCCAGAAAAGTCGCGAGTCCCGCCAAAATTAAAAAACTATATGTTATAACGTACGGTACAACTTTACACGCTCTTTACACAACGCTTGACGGCGTCGAATTTTTTATTATCTTTAAAAATCGCGCAATATAGAAGTGTCCCGTTATAGCTGAAGGGGGTAACTGGACTGGACATATGTTGGGGGTTAAAAGGTATATAATATGTTTACGCGCTAGCGCGCTACCTATGATCGTAGAGGTGTAAAGTTTACACTAAAAAATCATTTTACTTCCAGAGCTTTGTTAAACGTTTTTTTAATGTTTTCCGTAATGTCAGGATTACGAATTTGACTGTTATAGTCTGTTTCATTTATCCGAGAGCTTTTTCAGCGAATCTTTACCGAGGCTACAGTAAGTCTATTTTCCCTACTTACTGCAGGTCATTTAGAGATCATTTTAGCTACATAGGAAGGAAGGATTTTTGAATAAAATTTTATACGGCATAATTTATTCTCGTCTTCCAGCACATCATGCAACATGCGGATGAAATTTGCGCAAGCAGCTTGTCATAAATAGACCATTAAACACAATAGACTAGCATTTTAAACATCGACGAAAACTTCCGCTCAGCGTAGTGTGGTAGAACGTCTGATTGTCGTCGAAGCAACACGCGTTCGATTTCTGCTGCAAGATTTTTATTTAGCGCATTCACTGCGGTATGTCACAACACTGTTTAGATATTTGAATTAAGTCTATTTGGACGGTTTACTGCATTAAAAATGAAAGAATGGCGGCCGCTGGCCCCCAATCAACTTTTATGTCGAGTTACAGTAAATCATCTAGTTAGGCATACTGTAGCCTTTAAAAGAATTTACTGGAAAAGCTCTCGAATAAATGAACAGACTATAGTTTTCTCTACACCTATCAGTTGTGTAAGGTTTGCACTACTAGTTAAAACTTTTTCAAGAACTTCTCCGCAACGTCAGGATTATGGATCTTACTGTACGTTTTTTACACTCCGTAGTTATATAAAGTTTACACTAAGATTAACTCTAGTTCCAGAGCGCTGCAGAAGCTTACTTCTCTTAGTGTTCTCCGTAATGTCAGGATTACGAATCTGCGCGTTAGTTCTATTTATGCCCAATAGTTGCGTGAAGTTTACACTGAAAACATAACTTTAGTCCGGGAGCGTTGGGTTAGGTATTTTTTTAAACTGTTCTTAGCAACACCGACAGTACTACGAATCTGACTTTAAATTTCCATCTGTTTAAATAAGGTAAGGTTGACTTGTATAAAAAAGATGCATCTTCAAGAACAATCTTGTTTCCCACGTCCATGGACAGACTGCTGACTGATTTACTCAAATCTTGTTAATTAAAAGTAGGTTATAGGTTACTCGCAAAGGAAAATGCTCCGATGGAACAAAAAAGACAAATACACTTGGAATTACGCGTCATTAAGGACATAAAAGGAGGGGACTAGGGAAAAGTTACCAATGCCCGTCAAAGTTGTAAGAATCTGCTGAAAATTGGACTTCAGCTAAAAACGTAAGAAATCGAAGTACAACTCTTTTTAGACTCTGATAAAAACGTGTCTTCACAAAATATTCCTCACTGGCTCAGAAAAAGAGTTTATGAAGAAGCTTTGATGTGCGTTAATCACCGATTTATCAATATCGAATTTCTCTTTCAATATTCCATAGTAACGAATACAGGTCGACTCAGAGAAATGCACTGTACCTAGGTATACAACTTAATAACCGACTGTTTATCTATAAACGATAAAACTCGACATGGTCGAAATGAGAAGAGCAAACTTTATCTTCCGTTCAACAAAGTAGCCTATCGTGCCGCTTTGAAATGAGGAGACTTTGAATAAACAGTGAAAAATTCGAAAATGGCGGAAAAGCTGCTGAGTGTTAGAATAGATGGACGTACATGTGTTATTTAAGTTGTCAAGGTGCGGTAAACCTATAATCAGGTTGCTTACTACCAATCGCACAGAAGCAATGTGCGACGAGGCTTGAGTGAAAATTTTAACGCAATGATTTCACGTCAATATCACGACTTCTCTGTGACCTTTTTAACCCCAAATTTTTTTATCGCGTTTATTGATTTAATAACCGCCAATCTATCTGATTAGTTGAATTGGAATGAAAATAATTACTATCGCATTCACATTATGTTCTTCATTTGTACTATTTACCGCTTTCGAAAATTATGAACCGGATCGGGGAATGATCACTTTGATATTCCGGCGGCAATAACGACAAGTGACAATGGTCATGAAACAAGATCAACACGACAGTTTCATTCCACTTTTTGTTGTATCAACCTGCGTTTTGCACTTGTTAACGAGTCGATTAAAGTGTTATTAAAAAGCCAGTGCTGATCAGAACGATGTAGTCGTAAATCAAAATCCGAATAGCTCTGACGAAAAACTAAATTTAGATTCCACATGATTTATTATTTTTCATCTCTAGGCACTAAAAAGGAAAATCGATGTTGCATGTAAATGCGACGATGATAAATTTTACTCATTTTTGGAACAAGTGAAACGCTTTTGACACACATACGAAAATATGTCTCAAAATACGCATGCTTGACTCGCACATTATTGCAGCTGCGTGCAATTTCTTTCGTATTATATTTTGATAATTTAACAATGCTTGTTTTGGCTAAACTTGTATTTTTACATTTTTTCCTGATCGCTCTTTTTCTCTAAAATTATGCGTAAATACTCGTAGATTTCGGTGAAGCATAAATACATAAATATGCACAATTACGAAGGTTCTCACGACTAAATTATCTTTTGAAATAGCAGATATATAATTTCGTTGCCTGGTACAACAAAACTTTTTGCCAGAATCTTGTTTCACTCTGAAATTTAGCCTTGACCATGAGATTGCTTGCAACGTTTCTCATACTAAAAAATTGTTTATGGATTTTTGCTGGGCTATAAGAGATGTCCGCAGTCAAAAATCTGACACTCATGATTACGCCGCCTGTTCCTTCCGCTAAGCATCGAATTCGAAGTCATAGTTTGGAAACTATGTTTGTGATGCCGAAATTTATATCGCCTATTAATTCGTAGACTATTAATTTTCAAGAAGCTGCGACACAGACAGACGAAGCAAACGACAAATCGTATGTATCAAGTTTAATTTTTTAAGTGTTATTTTTCACTTCATTTCCGCTTTTACCTTCTCTTCAACATAAGAGACAACGTTAAAAATAAATAGGATGCTACTGGTCTACTTTGTTGAAAACCGTTTTTGTGCTTGCCTTCGGCATGTACTACATTGTTTTTAAACAGAATTCGGCGGTACTATTCATTAGTCGTTCCTTCACAAGATTAATTGTGTTACCTATATAGTCATTCATCCAATAAATTGAATTTTTGTTACTTTTTCCCTTTTTACCCTGCAGTTTGCTTAACTAAACTGGCTTTGAAATCGCACTCATTCTCAAAGTGACAAAAAAGAATAACTGCGCAGAACGGATTAGGCGAGTTTGTTTAGATTAGCTTAATATTTAACTAGCAAAGAAAAATGCTCCGATGGAACGAAAAGGACGAAATTACGCATCATTAAGGACATGAAAGGAGAGGACAGGGAAAAGTTACCTATGTATGCCTGTGAAAGTTGTAGGAATCTACTAAAAATAAGACTTTTGCCAAAAACGCAAAAAATCGAAGTATATTCTGCGGCCTGCAGAAGGGAGTTGTCCCTCCGACGTTAAAATAAGTAACATGAACAGATTATTCCTAGAAAAGAAGCGATCACTAATCAAAAACAACGACATAATGTGCATTCTTACCCTAACAAGCCACACACTGCTGTGGGGCAGCAATTAACAAGATCGTGTTGTTGTCATAATTTATTTATGAAGTCATTGACGATTAACTAAATATCTGTTGGATATAGATAAGATACTAAATTGGTTATTAAAACACATCAAAGCTTCCCCACGTTCTCTTTTCCAATGTTTTGTGAAGGCATGCTTTTTCAGAAGCCGTAAAATATACTTGCGTTTTTAGTGGAAGTCGTATTTTTAGTAGATTCTTACAACTTTCACAGGCATACATGAATAACTTTTCTTTAGCTCTCTCCTTTTATGTCCTTGATGATACGTAATTCCAAGTATATTCATCTTTTTTGTTCCATCGGAGCATTTTTTTGCTAGTACCCTAGCTTGATTTGATTAAATCAGTTAGTAAACACACACGGTAACATTCCACAGTAATGACAGCAATCCAAGAATGCGGAAAACCATATTTTAAGACATGATCGCCTTTTACCTTATTCAAACAGATTAAATGTTTTCAGCGTAAACTTTACGCGGATCTAGAATACAATTTACCCGCCACCGTTTTTTAGCCGATTCAAATAAGCTACAGTGACGAACACTGTAGATTCAAATAAGCTATAGTGAGCAACACTATTTTTATTGATGCGAGTCAGAACGTGTTTGATAATTTTTGTGTAAAGTTTGGTCACTGTAGCTTATTTGAATCGGCTAAAAAACGGTGCTGGGTAAATTGTATACTAGATCCCTTTACGCAACTACTAGGTGTAAAGAACACTTACACTCAGACTCTTAATCCTGACTAGTGATCGACCGGGGCCCCGGCCCCGGCCCCGGCCCCGGCAATCCCCGGCCATTTTTCAGCATCCCCGGCCCCGGCCGGGGCAAGGTCAAAAAATGGCCGGGGCCGGAGAAAAATTTAGTGTAATTCGTATTTTGTACAGGCTGTGATACTGGCACTTATTTATCAATGAGCAAGTGTTAATTTTGAGAACTGTACTGATTAGACCATATGTATACTTACTTAGTCCTTGTCATAAGTTTTCTACTGTGTATAAATGAGCTTTTAATGAATGAATGTTCAGGAAAATCTGCATATTTTCGATTCCTCCACTTAACTTATTTAAACTAAATGCTACTTTTAACTCATTCATTCATAGCTATGGCTAAAAGATTTAGAGTTGACAAATACGTTCTATTTCTAGTTAGAAATTGTACGTTTTTAACAAACTATTTCTACAAAAAACACTTTTAAATTCATTTGAATGGGAACCGTGTGCTTTAAAACGCGTTTCCTGTGTAATAGTTATTAGGACCGAGGTTAATTATAGGCGAATATAAACTACGCTGCAGAATTGCGTCCGATCCGATAAACTAAATATGTCTCAAATAGTTTCCTAGGGTCCAGAGTTGAGGGAGGGGTGAAATCCCAAATTGGAGGACCAGAAAATTAGTGGCAAAACAGGGTCTTTTGACTTTTAATTGTATATTTTAGCTAATTTCTGAGTTTCTAACGCCAAGAATTACTAAAATTGTCTCAAAACGGCGCGAAGCGCCTAAAAATTTGACATTTCTGCATTCTAAATTTAAATTTTGCAATTTAAAAGATGTATAGGACAGACAATTTTTCATATCGGAGGGAAATGCCGAAAAATTTTTGGAATTTTATACCTTTTTACAGTTTTTATCTTCTCAAAAATCTTTGTACATGTACAAAGATAGTCCTGGTCTTTGTACATCGGGAAAAATCTTTGGCGAATACAAAAAACACTCTTTTGTACATGCAAATTTTTGTATACTTTAATATGGTACAGTAACGATTTCAGTGTGGTAGTAGAACATAGTTTTCCGACCTTTAGTAGTGTATTTGGCTAATTTTTGGGTTCCTAAATATTTGACATTTTTCCATTTTTCCATTCTAAGCGCAGTGTTGCTTATTACAAGATTTAATTCGCATATTACAATTTTTGTAATATTTCTCATTTTTGTAGTACAAGTTGTTTTAGCTTTCTCAGTCGAGTTTTATGTGTGAATTCCATCAGAAGCTCATAAAAATTTCGACACTTCGCGCCGAACTATCAACTAAATTCAGGCCGAATTATCACATTTAGAAGCACGGTCTTTTTGTATTCGGGGAAGATTTTTGCTGATGTACATAGACGTTTCAGGACCGTCTTTGTACATGTACAAAGATTTTTGAAGAACAAAAACTGTAAAAAGGTGTAGAATTCCTTATTGAAAATTCTACCATTTTAAAGATTTTCAAAGGGGGGGGGTAAGCGGCTGCAAAAATGGAGCCGCTTACCCCCTTCCCCTGAAAATAGCCGAGGAATATACATGTGACAGAGGATTTGGGCCATCCCCCATCTCCGCTTTGAAGCCCCGAACTTCCTTGAAAGTCAGAAAATATTTAACCACCCTCCCCCATTTTTTGGCGAAAGCCTGTGCTTTTTTGGCTATTTTTATGTGTTTTTACCATTTTTGATCTAGTCGCTAACCCCCTCCTTCTAAAAATGGCGCGGGACCCCTACCCTAGATTTCCAGCCGTTACATGTAGGTATACTGAGGGAACCTCATAAAATTTTAAGCGATTACATGCATGTTTTATAGTGATAGTTTATCTATTTACTCTAGCTCACATAATAAAATAATGTATCACTTCGTGAAATTCTAATAGTTAGGTACACTTTTGCCATACTAAAAAATTAAGTTCAAAAAATTCAAAAGGTTTTCACCAAAAATCGTCTGACAATGACTTGTGTCTTGGACCCTGAGGGGGTAATACCCCTCCCCCATATGGGAATGTGTGATGTCTCATTTATTACATCCAATACCTATTGCATCCAATTGCTACAGCAGCAGTAGCCGTAGCTAAGATTCGAATGATACAGAGTGTGCTAATAGCAGCGACATAGACCTTATTGATGATTCAGACAATGAAACACTAGACTAAATTTGTTTCTTGTGACATAAATAGTAATAAAACTTGATATGAAAAGCCATTTACTACTGAATGGAGCAATCGCTCATTATTTCTTTCCTATGCCCCCACCCCAAGTATGTGTCATGCAATAATATTTTCCTTGTCTGACCCCCGGCCAGCCCCCGGCCCCGGCCCCGGCCCCGGCCCCGGCCCCGGCCCCGGCCCCGGCCCCTGGCCCCGGCCCCGGCCCCGGCCCCGGCCCCGGCCCCGGCCCCGGCCCCGGCTCCCGGCCCCGGCGCCGGGCCGGGGCCGGGGATTTGTTTCCAGCCCCGGTACCGCCCCGGCCCCGGCCAAAAAAGTCGCCCCGGTCGATCACTAATCCTGACCTTACATGGAACACTTAAAAAGATAAAGCTTTTGCATCGCTCTGAAACTAAAGTTGATTTCCAGTGTAAAATTTACACAGCTACTGGGTGCAAAGAAAACATACAGTCAGATTCGTAATCCTGACCTTAAGATACATATTTACAAAAAAAATTACGTTTTGCAACACTCTGGAAGGAAAATAAATTGTAGTGTAAACTTTAGACATCGTACATAAACGAATAGTGTAAACTTTACACAATTAATGGGTGTAGAGAAAACTAACATTTAAATTATTAATTCTGACGTTACGCAGAACATCTTAAAAAATTTAAGCTTCCGTAATGCTTTAGAACTAAAGTTAATGTTCAGTATAAACTTTATACAACCACAGAGTGTAAAGGAAATTTTAGTCGGTTCATACTTCTGATATTGCTCTGATATTACGATCAATTTTATGAAAAAATTCACTCTCCACAAGGGTCTGAAAACAAATAAATATTAGATGTAAACCACTTTACACCACTGACGAATGTAAACAAACGCGTCCGAATTACGTATGACGTTTGACCCCTGGCATATTTTTAGACTTGTCATCATGTCCAGACTCATAACCGGAGAAGTTAGCAGAAAAAAACAAGACAGAAACACGTTTAAGACCCCGATTTTTGACTTTATAACTCCCGAAAAAAGCTGAATATTGATGAAAATAAAAACAATTTGCTGTGACGTATACCCCTCAGGAAGTACTTTATTTTTATTCTATTCGACTTATCCCGACTTCTAAACGGAAAAAGTGGAGAACAAAAAAGGGACAGAAACGTATTTTTCCACCATCCACCACATTGTAAACTTTAAAATCTGAACCTGACTCCCCATTGAGTGTAAAGAAATTCGGGATCTAGTATACAATTTACCCACCAACGTTTTTTAGCCGATTCAAATAAGCTACAGTGACCAAACTGTACACAAAAATTATCAAACACATTCTGACTCGCATCAATAAAAATAGTGTTGCTCACTGTAGCTTATTTGAATCTACAGTGTTGGTCACTGTAGCTTATTTGAATCGGCTAAAAAACGGTGGCGGGTAAATTGTATACTAGATCCGAAATT